>JAVYIG010004244.1:0-168193 GCA_035222895.1 Strongylocentrotus droebachiensis | reverse complement strand
TTTGTTTGCTTTCAGAAAGACTTATGGTATAGACCCATGTCCCTGCCATTTGTATGATCGCCAGATTACAAATACCATGCATTTATTATGTAAAAAAGAAATTGTTATTAGAACAGTATTTCTATTTTTACAAGGTAGCATTGTCAGTTACAAAACTACTTTCCACTGATGTTGGCCTAGATTAATGGTATTTAAAATATGATTAAAGATTGAAATTTGATAGATATTATTACTAAGTTCTATGTTAAGATACATGTAACAAATAATGATTTAAGGCGAACTAACAATAATATATCAATAAGGAAAGAAGGCGAATTCAAAGACTTTTATCTCAAATTACAAAAACAACAATATAAAATTTACCAAAAATATACAAAAGACAAACAAACTTTTATATTAAAGCATCAACAGAAACAAAAAATAACTTCAAAGTAAACCTATTTTGGCCACTACATATTTGATTAAGGTTTCAGGAAATGGATATTATTTAGACAAGTGTTCCCCATAATACTTGACTGGGTGTGTACAAGTATTGTACTTATCAATGCAGTCATGAAGGTGTGTCAATAAAGTAATGCCTGTTGCATGTACGTTCCTACCCGCTCTAGCTAGTGTATTAGAAAAGGGAATTCCCCATTACACTACCTTTATCCATGTATCGCACAGCAACTGCATAAATTCTGTGGGACAATGGCTTTATTTTGTTTATGAATAGGAGAGACGCTTTGGCAAACGCCAGTGAACCTTGGCACTGCATGTAATGTCAATGATACAATGCTTCGCTTTTATCACCTTGTTCACTACATGTTGTATTCATGATGCAAGCTTTTAGCATTTTGCTTGCTTTGATGCTTTAAATGTGTACATGCATGTACATGCTGTACGATATAAATGAACATAATAGTGGTACACAGGTGAATGCATAAATTGGCAAATTGGCTGTTCAATTTCCCCTGGAAAATGTGGAACGTCACAACAAAATATTATACATGTATGTGATGTTGGTGTGTGAACTACTGGCTAGATCTGAGTTGAAGTTTTTCATTAATCATTGACAAATAAAAGGTGACAAGATGGCACATTATACAAACAAGAATATCATTGATGAATCGCAGTTGTATCAATAACATTGTTCCAAATACTTGAGCTTTGTACATCAATGTTAAGGGTCTGTATGAACTGCGAAGATATCACTGGTGTTTGAATTCCAACTGAATTTCCATTTTAAAGGTTCATTTGCATTTCACACTAAGGGTGCGTTTATGCTTCATTTTTTCAGGCCAGAATGAGGCTTTTGATATGCATTTAGTCAGGGCTGTCAACCCTCCCGCATTTGGAGGGAGTCTCACGCCACCACGCTCATTCTCCCGCCGCCCCAACGATTTAGAATCTCCCGATTCATGAAGAAAAAAAAGGGTGTGCTCTTACCCCCCCCCCCCCCCCCCCCCCACTTATTCAGTTGACAGCCCTGGTTTAGTTCAAACCACGCGGTTGCGTCCTTTCTCATTTTCGTAGAACCACTGATAAACATAATCGCTGATCGTAAACTGACAATTAGGTGCGTTTACGATCGGCCTTTCTCCAAAAAGACGGTTTCTGGGGAAGCATAAACGCACAATCATTTGTAAACGCGTTTAAAGGATGTCGTAATTCACATGAAAATCTGCGTGCTTGTTTTTTTTCTCAAGCGGGCTTGCGCATAATTATACAGGACTTGGGAACCTTTGGCGAGCTCAAGGAAAAGGATATATAGTGCTGCCTGGATTATGAATACTATGAAAATCAGGCTTTCTGACATGTCTAATTCAGGAATGGAGTGCAGCTACATGGTTTGTGAAAAGTACCTGCAGATATTATGTAAGAAGTAAGCAATAACTTTAAGTAAATTTAGATGTAAAACACATAGATTAACTGTTAATAAAGGCATCAGTCAAGTTCACCAGTTGAATTTTTTTTTTCTTCATGGGAATTCATATTAAATTGTTTATTCCTTGCTTTTGTGGTATTCTATACAAGGAGGGCAGTGTGTATGTATCCCCACACCCTGAGAACAACATCAACATTTGAAGAAGAAAAAAAAATAAAATACAGAAAAAAAAACTTTCCTTCCCCCTCCCTTCCAAAAATAAAAAAGTCCTTAAATTTGTAGATGTAGTGTATACAGAGCTGCCAACCATTCCGTTTTTTAATCCCAATTACGTTTTTTTTCTTCACAAAATACGTTTTTTTTAATTTTTTAAATTTTTTTAAATTTTTTTTTTAATAATTTTTTTTTTTTTTTTTTTTTTTTTACATACCGCACGTCAAACGACTGCCTTAATATGTTATTTTGATCACAAATTCAATAGAAAACTAAGGTTGAAACATACTTGAAGAGAAAAGTATTCTCAAAAAGAAGCATTGGAACTGTGTCACACGTTTTGTTTTAATGAATTCCTTTTTTTTACTTGAAATTCCTTTTTTTTGCCATCATGATTCCTTTTTTTGGTCGCACAAGGTTGGCAGCTCTGTGTATATGGTATACATGTAGATGTTGCACGTATTTGTAAGCACCCTGAGCTAATTAGCAAAAACGGGAGTGCCCAACATACAAGCGCTAAAGTTCAAGTACTGCATGTTGTACGTGATGGTGGATCATTGCACCAGTACATGTTTGTAACTAGGGAGTTGTCACTGCATGATGAATGCTGTGTACTATAGAGACATCAGACAACAATTCCCTCTCATTTCTCATGCAGTGGACAATTAATAGACGTGTACATGTATATGCGTGCATGCTATAGCCAACAAATGTATGCTGTTATTTCCTCCTATCATAATTCATAAACTCTCAAAGTAAAGAAAACATGAAGCCTGCACTTTTCAGGAAGAAGAACCATTATTTTGGCAGAAATTAGCCCTCATTGTGTGTACTGCATGTGTATCAAAAAGCAATTACAGAGCTGCGGTAAACATCAGGCAGCCTTTTCACACATGGGTAAAATTCTTTAAAGCTGATTAGTTTAAAGAGCTTTAAACTAATCAGCTTTAGATACAACAACATTCACACACAGAAATTGTCGGCGCGGTCGTTCAAGATTCACTGCTCTGTCACTGCTCGTAAATGCGCAATGGCCCTACTGAGCGTTTAAATAGCAGTGCAGCCCAGTTTAAACACGTATACCCAGGGATACAGTATGTGAGTTTAAATGGATATACCGTCTCGAAAGAATTTCCTGAGGGAAAGATATTGAAGATTAACTTGGCTTAACAACAAGTAATATAACCCTCTTCAGCCATCAAATCCATCAACAGCCGCCCTTATCAGACCACCGATGCCCTCTGGCGATCCAAATGTTACGAAGTGTTAGGCAACGCGGTCTGCTTCCCTAAGCTCTCCAAACACTTGGTCGTAAAAAAAAGGCTTTGAAGCCATGCGAGTCACCGAGAAAATGACGTCATATTCATTGACGATGTATATAGCTATAACATATAAAATCACAGATTTACATCAATAAATCAACGTATCTACCTATTCTACTTTGCTATTGTTGCACCTCAACATTGCATAACCGAAACTTAAAACACATCGCCAAATTGCTCATACCCCCCCGCCCAAAGGCGCCCTCCGTGACCCTTGCGTCCGAGCGCCGCCAACGTAACCTCTTCCTCTTATCTCTTCGCATCCGAACGGATAAGTTACACTAAAAATCGCTCCCAAAAGTTGAAGAGTTTTTCCTCTTTTAGTCACTTTTTGGTTCGCATTTTCGCCTTTTATAATATTCTCTACGATTTCCTGTTCGTTAGAGAGTAGTTTCACTCCGTGAATTTATTTATTTATCAGTATTCTAGAACGTTTTCTTGCCGACTACTGTTACGTTTCCGCTTTCGTGTTTGCCTGTCCTCACTCCTCCGAGGCCTCGGGTGCGTGCGGGGGTAGTCGGTGGGGTGTTTTAGTCACTGGTAGTTTATTTAATTCTTGTTGATAATTGCTCGTACCCTTTGTTTAATTTTCTTTCCCGCAGGTTATAATATGTCTCGCAGTTCTTATTTTCTCTTAGCAGGTTTCACGAAGAAGAAATCAAGTTCTGTCGCGAGAAAGAAGACGATGGATTCTATTAATAGTTACGCCCCTCGGGAGCGGTGGTGACACCGCAAACCCCGGGGATGCGAACGTCAGTGGACGTTTATGCGGGCAAGGGAAGCCCAGGAGAATGGTTGAGCAAGGCGATACGTCGCCCCTCAATACGGTTCCCGGAAACCCAGAGGTTCTTACCCTGGGTGGAACGGGCCTTAGTTCTGCACCGCCAACAATTGTTCCGTCGGTTCTTTTGTTTGGTCGGTGCACAAATCCATTGACGGGTACGAAGACGAAGGATTCTACTAATAAGTCTTCGTTAGTTACGCCCCTCGGGAGCGGTGGTGACACCGCAAACCCCGGGGATGCGAACGTCAGTGGACGTTTATGCGGGCAAGGGAAGCCCAGGAGAATGGTTGAGCAAGGCGATACGTCGCCCCTCAATACGGTTCCCGGAAACCCAGAGGTTCTTACCCTGGGTGGAACGGGCCTTAGTTCTGCACCGCCAACAATTGTTCCGTCGGTTCTTTTGTTTGGTCGGTGCACAAATCCATCGACGGATATTCGGGTTGCTTCTGTGGATCCGGACTTGAACCGGTCACCGTTCGGTTCTTCTGTCCCTTTGTCGGTTCCGGATTTCGGTCCGGATACCCGTGCATCCGAGTCGGATCCTGGGGCTTCAACTAACCGCGCCTCTCCGTAGGTGCGTGTTCCGTTTTCCCGATTCGGTTTGCGGGGAGCTCCTACCGTCGGGCCTTTATCGGATAACCGTCCCGTTTCTTCGGCCTTTTCCGTTACCGCTACGTCTCGTAAGAGGCGGGGTTCCCGGGACGCGGTGGCCGGTTCTTCCTCGGATTTTGTTATCCTTCGAAGAATCCGCGCTCTGATTTTATGGCACCGTTTGCGGCTCCTCGGGGTCCGCCTTTGGTGGCTACTCTCCCTCCGTCGGTGCCTCCACCCCCGCCGGAATTTTCGGATTGGATGCGGGCTTTTGCTGATGCTTTTCGATCTTCGGTGCCCGAGTCGGCTCCTCCGGTTCGTCCTACTTCACTTTCGGATCCGATCGCGGTTGATTTATTTTCGGAGTTTTCCGAAGATGCATCGATCTCGCCTGAGCAGTCGCCGGTGCGGGTTTCGAGTTGTTGTATTCAGCCGGGGTCCTCTCTTTTTTGCTTCTCCGCCTCACGCTTCGTTGGGCGCTCCGAGAGGCGGGGATCGTCCCTGTTTATCTGGTCAAGATAGGGGGGGCTCGGTTGATCGTTGGGACACTGGTTCCATCGCTCAGTCGTCTGGTTCAGTTGCGGGGGATGATGCGTCTACTTCCGTTTGTGTCTCTGGCGCAGATTCGTTAGCCTTGTTTCACAAATATGTGCCCGATTCTTGTGTCGTCCCGGAGTTATCGGCGGGGCTTCCTGTCTTCTAAATCGGACTCTTCAGGGTTTCAGGGACTGTTTCTTCCTGATCTACACAAAGAAGAATTTGTGAATGCCGCAGAAGACTTGTCGTCATCGACGGGATTTCTTAGGCGGCAGGTGGACAAGTACGCTTTCGTTCCTCAGGATGCGGATTTGCATTTGTGTCCTAAACGGGTTTCTCCCAAATTTGTGGCGGTGGCCAGTCGTTTGGGGAAGAAGTTTGGGACTCGTGGTCCTTTTGATAAGAGTGACAATTTGTTGTTTGATCTTTTCTCACGGCTTGCGGTGACTTCGCATTCCATCGGGAAGTATCGTCGGGAGGCTGTGCTCACTTATTTGGGCATTCGACCGCATCAAATTCCAGGACTGCTTCCGCAGATTCCAGTGGCCAGCCCCCGCCTTTGTGGAGATAGTTTCACTACTCTACTGCAAGCCGAGATTGATGGTGAGAAGCAGGCTCGAGACCTGTCCGTTGCTTTTCGCGATGTCCAAGAACCGGTTCCTTCCTCCAGACCTCGTAAGAAAAGTTTGAAGATTTCGGGTTCTTTTCGTAAGAACGTCGGCCAGTCTAAGGGCCGCCCTCAGGACTGGTACCCGGCCGAGGAGGAATACCAGGATCGTGGTCGTCCTTCGTCTCGAGTTTCTTCTTACCGTGATTCTTCTATCTTCCCGGACTCCCTTTCGTGGTGGTGGGAAGTCATTCTCTAGATGATGACTTCCCCCGAGTGCTTGGGTCTTAGGTCGGCGGGCGGCTCCGGAGATTTCTCCCGGCGTGGGAGAAGATCACCAGCGACGCATTTGTTCTGTCGGTGGTACGAGAAGGGTTCTTCATAGATTTTGTGGAACCTCTTCCGATTGGCGTCCTCCGGAGCCGCTCTCCGATCATGTCCCCTCTTTTTCAGAGTCACATTTCCTCCGATTTCGTGTCTTTGTTTGTCGCCGGTGTTCGTAATTCCCAAGTGTTCGGGTTCTTTGAGAATGATTCTCAACATGAAGCGGTTTAGCCTTCATTTGGGAAAGGTTCATTTCCGAATGGATCACCTGGCAACCATCCTTTCTTCATTGAATCCCGCAGACGTCGCGGTTTCTTTGGATCTTCGCGACGCTTATTTTCATGTGCCGATACATCCGCGGTCGCGGGATCTTGTGGGGTTTTTGCCTTCCTGGGCAAATTCTACCGTTACAGAGCGCTCCTGTTCGGTTTGCGCCCTGCTCCTCGGATTTTCACGAGAGTCGTGGCGTCAGTCATGCTGTTGGATCATATGCAGACTCTGATCAGCAGGACTCAAGATCTCGGATTTCTTTTTTTTTTGGGAGAAATCAGAATTCGTTCCGGCTCGCACGCCGTCTTACCTAGGTGCTCAGCTGGACATTCGTCATCAGCTGGCTCGTCCCAGGCTCGACAGGGTCGAGACGATAGTCAGGACTGCTCGGTCTCTGAGATGTGCACGTCGGGTGAAAGCCGAGTGTTGGTTTCAGTGGCTAGGGTTTCTCTCCAGTCTAGTCGGCATGCTTCCAGATTGTCGACTATTGATGAGTCCCTTCCAACTCTTTCTGTTGGAGTTTTATCAGCCGAGCGTGAGTTCTTTTATTGTCGTGGATCTCCCTGTTGTCCGGAGTCAAGGGTCTTCTAGGTCCTTGGCTTCGTCGTTCCTTCTTCCTTCAGGGCAAACGCTGCCGAGTTCCTCTCCCTTCTGTGACCGTCACCACGGACGCGTCGCTGTTGGTTTGGGGAGGTCATTGCCAGGGGTCAATGATTTCAGGAGACTGGAGTCATCTGGACTTTCTGCTCCACATCAATGTGTTGGAACTCATGGGAGTGTTTGCTTCGCTTCGTCACTTCCGTGCTCGTCTGGTGGGTCGTTCGGTTCTGTTTCTTACGGACAACGTCTCGGTGATGGTGTACATCAACAGACAGGGAGGCACTCTTTCTGTGGCTCTGAACGAGTTGGCCTCTCAACTCTGGGCGTGGTGCAAGGGGGCGAGGGTGTTCCCGATTGCATCACATATCCCGGGCGAAGAGAATATCTTGGCGGACTTTCTCCCCAGAGACAAGTGCCTTCCCTCAGAGTGGACTCTGCTTCCGACTGTCTTCAGGCAACTGGGGAGAGTGTTCGGTGTTCTCGACATCGATCTCTTCGCAACTTCGCTCAACCATCGTTTTCCTCGATTTTCTCGAGAGTCCGGGAACCAGGAGCTTTTGCTCTGGACGCTTTTGCGATCCCGTGGAGGGATGGAGGGCTTACGCCTTTCCCCCGTTCGCGTTGTTTCCCCATGTGCTCTGGAAGATCAGGGAAGATCAAGCGATGATGATGCTCATAGCTCCTTGGTGGCCGGCGAGGTCGTGTTTTCAGGACCTCCTGACCCTCCTGGTGGGGGCTCCGTGGTCGTTGCCGTGTCATCTGGATCTGGTGTCGCAACCTCTGTCTGGTATTCTACACCAGCGGCCGGAAATCCTCCGTCTGACCGCTTGGCGGTTATCGGGAAGAGGGCTCGTTCGTCAGGTTTCTCCGAACGTGCTGCACAATTTCTAGTCCAGAGTAGACGAGAGTCGACCAGGAGGGTTTACAACTCCTGGTTGGATGCTTTTCACACTTGGTGTGAGGAGGTGGGCGTCGCCTCTAGAGAGGCGTCTTTACCTTCTATTGCTGACTTTCTGATCCCTTTGTATGACAAGGGGAGAGCTCTGTCAACGTTTTGTGGTTATCGGTCTGCTATCTTCGGTTTCTTCTGCTCCTCAGCTAGCGGCTCTTTTGAAGTTCTTCTTCCTTAAGAGACCCTTCGTCAGACCTCTGACGCCAGTGTGGAGTTTACCCAAGGTTTTGGCACTCCCTTCGAACCGCTGTGTTCTGCGACGCTTCTGCTTACTACGGTCAAGACGGTTTTTCTCATGATAATCACTTCTGGTCAGCGTAGGAGCTCACTTCATACCCTTTCAGCTGCCCCTGGGCATATCCGCTGGGGAGGACGTGGGGTTCGTTTGATTCCCAAGGCTTCTTTTATTGCTTAGAATCAGTCTGACACGTCGGGTTCAGTGGAAGTGGTGCTTCATCCCTTGTCGGATTTTTCTTCGGTCTTCAGGGACGGACTGTGGTGTCCCGTTCGCGCCCTCAAATGGTATCTTTACAAGACGAAGCCTTTTCGCAAGTCGGATCAGCTCTTTCTGGTTTCTCGAGAGCCACTTTCGGCGGCATCTCGGGATACGATCTCCAGGTGGTTAGTCTTGGCTATCAAGGCTGCGGGCCCTGAGGCCTTGACGCCTGGCAGGGCTCCTCGTGCCCTTGATACTCACAGTGTCAGTACGTCTTGGGTTCTTTTCATCGGAGTTTCAGTTCAAGATATCTGTAAAGCAGCTTTTTGGAAGTCTCCAAGTTCTTTTTCTGCTTTTTACCTCAAAGATGTGCCCGCGGGCGAACGAGCCTTTGTGGTCGCTTCTCTGAAGGCGGCTTCGTCGTCTGTTTCTCATTGGATTGATAAGTTTGCTTGGTTTTTACCACCCGGCATTAATCTGTGCTGGTCTTTAGCAAAGTAGAATAGGTAGATACGTTGATTTATTGATGTAAATCATGAAAATCAGTATTGATTTTATTATTTACGATATAAATCTACGTATCTACCTATTTTCCCTCCCTCCATCCCCAGCGCCTTTACCAAGGTGTATCCTAGGGAACTCGTGATAAGAGGAAGAGGTTACGTTGGCGGCGCTCGGACGCAAGGGTCACGGAGGGCGCCTTTGGGCGGGGGGGTATGAGCAATTTGGCGATGTGTTTTAAGTTTCGGTTATGCAATGTTGAGGTGCAACAATAGCAAAGTAGAATAGGTAGATACGTAGATTTATATCGTAAATAATAAAATCAATACTGATTTTCATGTTCAACAACGTATGGCACAATGCAACCTTCATTGGTTATCAAATGCTTTCGCTGTGCTCGGATAACTCTACTGAAGACGTAGCCATCTGAACCAGCGAAATCGACCAAGGAAATCGTGAGTTAGAGTTTCTCATCATCATCACATTCTCTTCTAATTATTGAAATTTTCCGAAAGTTTCAGAAATTTTTACATAGCTAGGAAGGTAGTCCATAAGTTTATCTCTTAAAATAACTAAATGAAATTGTGTTATATATTTGCGCATTTGGTTTAATGAGGGTTAGAAGTTGTCAATTCATCACCACTTTTCACCCCGAGTACGGGCCGGCGACGCGAAAGCCGCCGTGCTCGCTGGGCTGTACATGCTGGATGTTGTTGGTGGAAACACACAAAGCTGCATTACTACCCTGGCCGTGTATTAAAATTTGTGCTATTGATTCTCAATATTTCAAACACCACTGTACAAAACTCAACTGATTTCATTCAAAGGCAGTACTTTAGTGACGATTGATGACACCTAAAGAGCATTAAAATACAATTTGTTCAACTTTCCGATGTTAGAAAGAATAATTTGAAATTAAAATTGTGAGTCTACTGTCAAACTTGCCGATCAACCGCATCGGGATGATTATGTGCATTTGTATGTTGTGAGTGTATTGACTATTCATGTATTCAAATGTTGCCTATTTACATGGAGTGGCCTACGCATTGACGATGAAACCATTTAACCATACATTCTGGTTCGCTGCAACGAATAAGATTTTCCGTTGATGAAATTTCACACGTGCATAACTTGTATTGGTCTCCAACTTCCCATACACCAGGCTCAAGAATCAAATCTTGCTCAAAAGCAGTCAGAAAGTCTAAATCATCCCCTACCAAATACTCTTCCCTACTGTATACGCCGCCATTTTTGTTGATAGCAGCCGATGTGCATTTCCAACAATGCATTTCGCGAGCCCTATGTCACTCAGTTTCGGGAGTGAGATTTACGAGCTGTGCGGTCCGGGTGGGGGATTAAGGGGATTATGATAGGGGGGAAAAGACTCTCGGTGCATCGGAGTGCTTCAAAGGACCCTCTTAGATGCGGAATCCATTTAACTCACATGCCCTGGTATACCGGTATCCGTAATTTACACACAACATGTCTTGCTCTCTAGATACGAACTTCGTATCTGCAGCCTGCTTTGAACGGCGTATGAATCGCGACTTCGTATCTGTCCGAACATCGTATAAACGACATTCACACAGAAAATTTACTCATAATGCTGTTTAAAGCTGTTCAGTTAAACAGCTGCAGCTCTAGATACAATGAATTTTAACCGTGTGTGAAAAGGCTGAGGATGTAATTTGGATGAATGAATTTTCAATACATATATGTTCAAATGTACACAGTACTGTGTTAGTTACTCATTTTGCTAGTTCATATGTACGAACATTGTATGTGGTGTATACAATTAGGTAAAGTGCATACTTTTGTGCATTATGCTAATTGAAACTCTTCATAACTTCAGAACTACACGTCTACATGTACACTGTATATATACAAACACACACATGAGGTACATGATTTTTTTGTATGGTTGCAGGTTGTTGTAAAGAAATTCATTTAACAATTTTATCCAGCCAGAGTACTAGTATAATTTAGGCTGCATGCTGATATGTTCATCGTACGTACATGTAGGCCCATACTCAAAGAATGCTTTAATTCTCTGATGATAACAAAATTAAATTTCATTTCATTTTCACATCGTTTCATTTTTCATTTCCTGATTGAGCATGTACATACACTTTATGTTGTGTGTCACTGTGAATACATTAACTGGTTATACCCGTACATGCATGTACATGTAGCTTTATTTTCTTTAGATTTTACATATTGTAAACAATTATCTAGAAGGAGTACATGTATGCATAGTGTGTGAATGTATACCAGTTTTGTCTATTTTTATAAGTGACATTTCTTCAAAGTTGGACTAATCCATACAAATGCTGGTGTGAGGAAATAATTTTTTAATTGAAAATTTATATTGTATTATCAATATAAAGAAAAAAATGAGTGGATAGTGAGGCAATGACGTCACAGACTCATGAGTGAGTTGCCAATTTGTCTTGTGATTTTAAAGTTTTCATGTTATTAAACATTCATAACTTAATTATGTGTCCGATTTTGCTCAAACTTTGTTTAATTGGTGTGTCTGATTTTTCTACATGTACTTCTATTGAAAGTAAGTTATTTTTGGAGTGGACTTGCCCTTTAAGACCACTCGAGGGAACCAGAAAAAATGGCCTTTCTTTTTAGACAGATTCTACAGCACACTTTTCTCTGTTCAGGGAGACAAATTGCATGACCACTATAGACAGGCAGGTGGTCTTTATAGAGAGGTTGTCACTATGATATTTAGGCTGCATGCTGATATCTTCATCATACGTACATGTAGGCCCATACTCAAAGAATGCTTTGTTCTCTGATGATAACAAAATTAAATTTCATTTCATTTTCACATAGTTTCATTTTTCATTTCCTGATTGAGCATGCATACACTTTATGTTGTGTGTCACTGTGAATACATCAACTGGTTATACAGGTCTGTACATGCATGTACATGCAGCTTTATTTCCTTTAGATTTTACATATTGTAAACACAATTATCTAGAAGGAGTACATGTACTGTAGGTATTCATGTAGTGTGTGAATGTATTTACCAGTATCTATTTGTATAATTTATATTTCTTCAAAGTTGCACACTTGCACTAATCCATACACAATAACACATGTGTTGTATATTACGGTACATCATGCAAATTTGTTGTATATAGATCTACATTATTAGATACTGTATTAGTTTTGGGGGAATTTACATACTGTTCATGTATGTAAAAAGAGCGGCCCCATGCAGGAAACTTTAGATATTTCAATCCGATGGGGGAAGAGGGCCGTACCCCTCTCGGTAGGGACAACCCCAAAATCAAAATACAGTGTACATGTACGGTACGGTCAAACCTGTCTATTAAAGGCTAAGTCCACTCCAAAAATAATTTGCTTTTGATAGATGCAGAAAAACAAGAGAAACAGAGCAAAACAAAAATGAGTAAAATCAGATAACTATTACAAGGGAGTACAGGGTATGTATCTTTCAAAAGTATGAAAAACTATGGAACTTAGACAATCACTACACAAATTGCCAATTTGGTTATCAGTTTGTGACGTCATTGCCTCACTATTTATTAATGGCTTGATATGTTTTTATCCCATTAATTTTCCTTTTCATTCCCCAAAACTTGATTTTCCCATGCCTTTGTATCATATTGCGTACATGACATTTCACAAAAATCTTTTATGAACTTTGAAAGATTGATACTATTTTCCGAATATTGTATATTCATAATCATTGATTTTTATATAAATAGTTTTTTTTCACTCTTTTCATGAATTAACTGAAAAAATTACTCTATATAGTGCATCCACTCAAAAACCTATTACTATCAATATAACTTGGATGCTGGTGTGAGGAAATAATTTTTTAATTGAAAATTTATAATATATTATCAATATAAAGAAAAAAAATTAGTGGATAGTGAGGCAATGACGTCACAGACTCATGAGTGAGTTGCCAATTTGTCTTGTGATTTTTAAAGTTTTCGTGTCATTAAACATTCATAACTTATTATGTGTCCGATTTTGCTCAAACTTTGTTTAATTGGTGTGTCTGATTTTTCTACATGTACTTCTATTGAAAGTAAGTTATTTTTGGAGTGGACTTGCCCTGTAAGGCCACTCGAGGGAACCAGAAAAAATGGCCTTTCTCTTTAGACAGATTCTACAGCACACTTCTCTGTTCAAGGAGACAAATTGCATGACCACTATAGACAGGCAGGTGGCCTTCATAGAGAGGTTGCCACTATGACATGTTTTACTGTATTTATAAAATTCAACAATCCTTTTTCTTCTCTGTCTTCTATATCCCCCTCCCCCTAATCATCCGTTGCAGATTTGAGAATTGACATTTTACCTGAGGTGAACTCTTGACGTCATGGCTGCCCATAGGCTGCTGCTAACTGCTCTCTGCTTCTCTGCCTTACTCTGCTTGGTACATGCAATCAGGGCCAATCATGCTCAAAAGATAATAAGCTCATTGAGCTGTAAGTTTACCACTTTTCCTATTTTGTTTTGATTTGTTTTTTAAATACAGATAAATATAGATATTTATATCTATTTCTAACCAACAATAATGAATGAGAAAGTAATATTTGACCACCAGTTCTTCTGCTACTGCACTATTGAATCAGTAATAATGGCGATGATGAAGATGATACTACTACTGCCACTACTACTACTACTGCTACCAAATTTTACATGAATTTTTCAAAATTTCAAGGGCAAGCACTTTGTGTACGATACTTAACAACGTTCCACAGTATTGTTTGTGCTCACCCTAGCTGTGCAGGGCAAGCTAGTTATTTTTGCAATACCTGGAGTTCCTGGTATTGTGCGACCCTGCACAACTAAGATGAGCACAAACATTGATGCAGAAAATTCTAAAGGTATGGGTTTTAAAAGGGGAGCATTGGCTAGATGTGCCCCCATTAAAATCTGCCCCCCCCCCATTTCACTCCTATTTTTGCAATAAAATCATAATCTTAAATTCATGGTAGTGCTTAACCCTACATGTCAAATTATTACATAAAAGTGGTGGGGAAAGAGTAGACAAATTGGATGATATCATTGTATTTGAAACTTTTGCATTTTATACCCAAAATCTTGAATATCGTTTTACATTGTCTTCCTTGCTACAACTTTGTTAACTACGGACATAGCAGCCCTTTAAGTGCCTATAAATTTAAGATAGGAGAGTGAAGTTTTCACTACAGTATATGTAGCCCAGTAATATTTGAAACAATTATATATTTTTTTCTGGGGGATCCACAAACTACAAGCACTGCTTTTCAGAAATTAAGAATTTCTTGTAATAATTTTAGTATGCGCAAAGTTTATTTGTATAGTTTTCTGAAAAAATGAATTATGTATGAGGAAAAAAAAATTAATATCTTTGTTTACCTTACTGTTGGAAATGAAGTGAAATAAATATGAATATGAATATGAATATGAATATGAAACAGGTTACCACATTAACTACGAGCTAGTACCTCCGTTTAGTGCTGTGACCGTGCAAACATTTATCCGTGTACACGAATGAACCGCCATTACACATGTAGTAAATTCACTTCAAAGATTAAAACAGAAATCATCTGTTTTTCAGCATTATAAATTGCTGAAGTCAATATTTCACAAAAATATCTGTCATCAGTCTAAAAATAAAGTTTAAATTCCAATGCTACTTCATTAAATCGTTTACATAATCATTTCCATACACTGTACAATTTCGGTCCAATGCCGTCGAGACTCTTCTCTTGTCATGCAAACAATGCCAATCATTGCGGAGATGACTTTCCCATGAGCGCGATGGTTTTGTGTGCAGTACCGTTACTACAGTAACAACTTTTCTGAGAAAATCCTTGTTCCGACGCACGTGCAATGTTTTCCCAGTGCGCGCTGATTTCCATTGTTCCTTCGTTTTACTTATATAAAAGATAATACTGCAAACCATTGCAGCATTGGGGACGATGTAGCAAATCATCAGAGGAAGGTAACGAAAAAGAAAATGAAATCTATTTTTTTGCAGACAATATTGTGATTGAATGAGAAGTCGGAAATTCAATATTTGTCGTAAGGATCACATTTTTATGAAGTCATAAAATGCAGCAGTCGTGTGTGTGCTGGTGCTGGTCTTACCCGGCTGAAATACTGCTTTTTTTTTTTTGGTAAATTTTATAACTGCGTGTACACGCATGGATAAACTGCCCGTGTACACGGAAAGGAAATTGGTACACGCAAACTCACAGCACTACCTCTGTTGAACCATTCAAAAAGTTTCTCAAAATGTATGTATTTTATACGTTATAGTTGGTTTTAAATTTGTAGTTGTATGTTTCGTAAGTTTTCATATATTGCGAGTTATTGGTTTTAGCTTTTTTGTATAGTTTTGAATTGGATATAACACTATAGAAGAAGCAGTTATTATCATTTTTTTATAATTTATTGCATGTGTGATATCAGGTGGATTTTCTGTGAAGGATGTGACAGACTCTCTGTGTAACACAAACTCAAGCTTTCAGCAGGTCTTTAAGCTGCTTAATGTTGACAGCGACAGGATTCTTATTGGAAGCACAGAGTGTCTGTATGTTCTTGATCGTAATCTGGTAAGTTTGGCCCAAACACAGCCGCAATGACTCTAGTATCCACTGTACAATGTAGGTCCAGTTTAATGATTTGAAATGTACCAAAACTACCAATTACCAGAACATGTTTTGCCCTTTAATAATGTAAGGGGTTTCATGTGGCTATATTGTATTCAATATAAGAACTTCACAAAAGAGATTTACACCTACGTCAATATAAAATGAAACTCTGCGGTTGACCACGTCATATATTATCATATTTGATTAAATATTGCCTCTGGAAATTGCATTGGTTTTCATAAATACTTCATGCCTGTGAGAATCACACATTTCAATAGGCCAAATGGAGGCAGTTGAGATTGCCCTGAAGCCACTGCGACCATGTACGATGCAGTGGCGGATCCAGAGAGGGGGCCGGGCCCCCTCCCCTGGGGAAAAAACAGGTTAATTTTACCTTTATTTGGTGACGGGCCCCCTCCAGTGGGCCTTAAGGTAGGGAAGGTGGGGGGGGGGGGGGAGAGGTGCGATTTTTTTTCTTTTTCGAGGGCATAAACATTAGTATTGCACACTACCCCCCCCACCCCCTCCTATTTTCTAATTTTCGGGAGCAAAAAAAAAAGAAAAAAAAGTGCTCCTTACCCCCCCCCCCCCCCCCCCCCCCTTATTCACCAGCTGGCTTGTTTGCCGCTAAATATGTTCTCACAAATTGGGCCCCCTCTTTGGCCTCTGCCCCAGGCTCCATGTGCATTAAACTTGATATGAATAAGAATGCTATTGATACAACATGGCCTGTTATTTTAGAACCATCAGTTTGTCGCAAGAATCAAGTATTTAGATATACGTGTAGTATTAGATATGGTACAGAGATTATCAGCTTTCAAGTGATACATACATGAAGCTTTCCTAGTAACTTTTAATACCAGAACAAACTTGATTATTTGACTAATTTGCTAGAAAGCTACATGTATGTGTCTTTACCATTCATTACTTTCTACTTTAATTTTTTTTCTTCAATGATCATTGCAATATTTTCTTTTGTCAGACGTACATCAATTCAATCCGGGTACCTCTGGATGGTTCGGATCTTGACAATTGTGCAATCAATAATGCTCAAGAGGTTTGTACAATATTAAAAGGAAAATACAACCTTGATACAACGACTCTAAAAGAAAGCATAAAAATCAGAGTAGCGCTAGAAGAAAGTTTGAGTGAAATCAGACAACAAATAACGAAGTTGTGAATTTTTGAAAATTTGTTACCTGTACTTCTATATCGGTATATATGCATGGGGATTTCAAATTGGCTGAATTGGTAATGTCAGTGTTAATATACATATTGCTGGATGACCCATTTGTTTCAACATATAAATTGGCTATAATGTCAAGTTCTCAAAACGTATGACTCAGGATGGTCCCTCTTTTTGGAGAACCTATAGTGAGATGCTATTCATAATATATTTTGAGTAATCCCCTATTGAAGAGAGAAGGCACTTAGGAGAAAAAATGAATTGTTGATATTTTTGCAAAACGCAAAAATAAAGAGTTTATAACACAATGCACTGACAAAATTGCCAATTTGATATTTGCATAGCTATCATGATCATTGCAAACTTTCACCATTCTGTTTATCTTACTTTACTGCTTTCATAGTAATACACATATTACAAAGGTTAGAACGCTCTTTGAGGGCAGATCAGACCTCACTGATTTAACAACAATTAACTACCGATATATTGAAAAATCAATTACAAATCGCTCCCCACCTGTGAATGTATAAAAGGCTTCAGAAATTGTTATAGGTCAGACCTCAACGACATATACACAGGAGTCTCTCTTAACCAACAGCAGTTCCTAATTTGTACACGAAAATAGTGATTTTACACCGCATTGCCAATTTAGATACTTTATTGATTTGTTGCAATTAAATCTCTTTTTGCTCATGTATAATGTGTGTGTTGAAATACTCATTTGAATGAATGAGTTTTAACATGAATTTGCTCAACCTTTGATGGTACTGAAACACTGCTTTGTAAATTTGTTCCTAGTGACCCCAGAACATTGACTTTTGCTACTTCAACAATTGCTCCTGGCTTTCATCATGGGTAAAGAGTTTGGGTTTGGGTGTCTATTGGTTTGAGGATAGGGTTAGGGTAGGGGTTAGGGTTAGGGTTAGGTGTTCTGTTGGGTGTAGGGTTGAAGTTAAATATTTTGGTTAGGGTGGGAAATTTTAATGGAGCAATTGTTGCTGGTGGAAATGTCTTACAATCATTTTCCTTCATCCTGCATGCGCAGAAGGACTTCAAATGCAAGAACTACATCACATACGCTCACATAGTGAACGAAACATCAGCCCGTGTGTGTGGGACCTACGACTCTGTGAATCCACGCTGTTGGACTTGTCCATATGATGGAAAAGTATGTATACGTAGTGTAGATGTATTTGTGATGTTATAGTCGATCAAGTCATAGTCGATTAGATGGTTGAATCATTCCAATACGCAATCGCAACAATTTTTTTAAAAAACCTACATGAAAGTCCGCTTCAGTGGCCTTGTACATTGCCTTTTGAAATGTGCAAACATTAAAAAGACATGTGACGTAATCCATGTGTGATTTCTAAAGGGCCTATCTCACTGAGCAGCGAATGCTTGCGAACGTTGCGAATTTGGATTCGCCAACTTTTCTGACGAATGTTGGCGAAAATCAGCGACATTAAGTGACGTTAAGCGACAATTAGCAACATTTGAGCGAATGTCTCCGAAAGTGTTTGCGAAAGGCAGTTGGCGACTATTAGCGACTGTAAATAAATGTTAGCGACAACTTTTGCGAAGATTAGCAACTATTTGCCAATCCTTTGCCACTATTTGTGAACGTTTGAGACCTTTTGCTAACTACTGGTACTCAATGGGTCGATTTTATAAAGGAACCATATGGTAACGTGGTCGCTAGCTTTGGCGAAACACAGAGAACTGACGAAAACAAAGAGCAAAACCGGTAACAACCGTTTGCAAAGGCTTACGACTGTTTTGCAAACGCTAACGACTGTTTTGCAAACGCCTGCAACTGTTTGCGGAAAAATAAATTCGCAAAGAAATTTTGAACATGTTCAAAATATCTTTGCGACAAGAAAAACTGTTTACAACAAAGAAAACTGTTTGCGATCTTTCTTGCAACCTTTTACAACATTTTACAAACTCTGGCGAAACCCCAAATTCGCTACGTTCGCAAGCATTCGCCGCTCAGTGAGATAGGCCCTTAAGGGACATACATGTTCAATAGGGTATTTGAGTTGATATCTCGTCAAAGTTTATTCAATCGTGTACCATGGAAAGATATAGAGAGGAGAATATCATGGTTTGGATGACTCTAGTTTTTTTGTTGAAATTCTTTTTTTTCTTCTCTATTTAAAATACGTAATGCACTAAATAGCATTTGATGATGATCGATGATGATAATAATAACAACTTTTAGACTTAATTTTTTCTTGATATTTCTTATGCCTCATTGAGTAACTGCAACCTTGAAATTGAGAAATTTATCTCAAGATGGACATATTGTCAAGGTTTTCTCTGAAAGAACACACTTGAAGATACCATACAAGAAATAAGTGGCTAATTTCAGCCAATACAACGTTATGTAACTCATCCTTGTAGTAAAAGCCCTTGATACAAGTACATATACACATTTACATGCACATGAATGTCAAAGATGTAGTTTGTAAATTGTGCTCTATTCTTGATCATGAGTTTTATGACTGTCATTCTTACTTTGCAGAGTTGCGGTGTTGGATACAAGACCCTAGTTATGCCAAGGACTCCAACAGAGAACTTCACAGTCACCGTCACTAACATAACAGGTGAGTATATTCATTTTTTTCTGCCATATGTTCCTTTTCACATTGAAGATCTATTATTAAAAGCCTCTTGTCTCTTGCCTTTCAGTCACATGTTTATTGAATCATTGTGACAGAAGTGTGGAGGTGTCTTGGTATAGTGGTTCATTTACTTATTGAGGATTTAAATCCCTGCCTAGGACTAACGTCCTTTGGCAAGACATTTATTCACATATTCCGCTCTCCACCCTTAGATAAATGGGTACCTCGCAATTGCTGGGGTAATAATAATTTCAGGGCCCTCATGAAGAAAAGCATTGATGCTGATGAGAATTCCTTTTGTAACAAAATTATTATTCTTATAGAAGTTTCAACAAGATAAATGAAGGCACAACTTTTTCATCAAGTCTGTAAGAACTTAGTTTACAATAAATGATTTGTTTCTTTCCGGCTTTGTCTGTGATTTTGAAGCTATTAATCCAGATGTCGCATGCTGGTGGTTTCTCTGAATATTACCTAAGAAAAGAGGAGCTAGAGTTAAAATCTAGATCAGTGCTCCACACATGCCCTGGCATGGTAGTTCACGGTTTCCAGGTCATCTTGGGTTGGCAGGTGTTCCATTGTCTGTTACTGGCCACATTAACGTGCTGTTTGTTCGTCTCCGAAACCCCACCTCCGCATTAGGACTCCGCATTGTCTGTAACTAGTTCTTTGACGGTTGATCGAGGCTCAGCCATGAAGGCCAAGTCTTGCTGGAGCCGGATGCGAGGGATTCCTTGGGGCTGAGCGAGAGTTTATGGGGAGTGGTGTGGAGGTGGTTAGACCACAAGGTCATCCTTTGGTTGTGAGGGCTGGTATTAAGGGGCTCTACAGTGTTCAGGAAGCTTTGTCTGGATTTGAGCCGCTTGCCAACTGGCTGTTGTTGGAAGAGTAGGTGGAGTGGATTATTTTCTTGGTTGTCCTTTTCTTTCTGGGACAATACCAACCTTCTGATGTGTGGTGGGACATTACAGCAAAGCAGGTAGAGGTCTCCTACTTTAGTTGGCCTAAGGCAACCATAATGGCTCTGCAAGATGAATTTAGAGCTGGGTCAATCTTGGGGCGCATGGGTTGACCTACTCCATACTGGTGATGCATACTCCGCAGCAGAGAAGCAAAGCGCAAGGCCTGTTATCCGGATTGTTCTTGCATTGGTCCCCCAGTTGGTGTTGGCTAGCTTCTTGAGGATGCTATTGCGGGCTCCAACTTTTGCCTTTGTGTTGACAATGTAGTTCTTGTAGGTACAGTGTAAGGGAGCTATCCAGTGTGACACCTAGGTAGACTGGGTTGTGAGTGTACTTCAGCCTTTTCCCATACCTGCTGATCCTTAGTTGAAGGTTGGCATCCCTGTTCTTCAGGTGGAATGCACTTATCTGAGTTTTGTCAGGGTTAGCTCTCAGATTTTTGGTCGCGTAGTACACTATGGGACCGGCAAGAGAATCACTGAGGGAATCCTCTGACTTTACGAAAGACTGGTTCTGGGTGACGATGCAGAGATAATCAGCATAGGGGAAGCTCCTGGTGTTTGGATGGATTGGTTGCTCGTGACTTGAGATCTTGGTTGCACCTTTGTATAGTCGTTGCCCAGTATCCGGATCGTTTTCTGTGCTTTCCTTCTGCTATGTGTCATGTCAGTGGATTGTATGAATTCCTGCCACTTCCTCCTTCTAGATTCAGCACTTTCTTTGGTCAGATTTTCTCCAGATTCCAGTGTCTCCTCACCAAAGGGGAACATCTTGAAGTGTTCAATGTAGCCTTCATACAACACCTTGGAGTGGTCCGTCAATCCTTGAATGTAGCTTGTGCGGCAGTCACGGGGATGTTACGCCTTGAGGATTTCTTCATCAACTCTACAAAGGTGTCATAGTTTTGGGGGATGGAAGGTAGGCCTTGTATGGAAGAGTCAAGGTCCTTAGCACACTTTTCCCAGTTTGCCTTCCTCAGATTGAAACGAGGTTGGAAGGATGCTGCTCGTGGAGTAATGACTGCATTAACTTTAAGCCCTATCAGTCGGTGCTGGGAGTGAGGGATTGGGTCGAGAAAGATTTTCTCGCACTGATTGGCAATCCTGGTAGATACAGGGTTGTAGCATCATCTCCACCTTGTGCTGTTGAAGGAGGGAGGTAGCTTAGCATTAGTGCTGTAGCCAAACCGCCGAACCGAATGGAGGTTCGCCGAACATGGCACTTAATTCCGAACCGAACCGAACCGAACGCAAAGGCCTGGTTCGGATGTTCTGCAGAAAAATATTAACGTTTTCACAAGCTTATAAACTTGTCATTTTGTACCTAATTTTCATGTCATGATTGCTCATTTGATATTTACTCTTTTCTCATTTTCTGCCTTTGTGATTTATATCTAGTGGTGGGCGCGACTTCACTGGCACCATTTAAATCCCAAATCCTGACCTCTGCTACGTCGCGATCGCAAGCCATTAACAAGAATACATGTGCGTGCTAGGCGCTGATCAAAACAAGTTTAGCTCAAACCGATTTAACAACAAAACAAATATTTTAATTGTAACAATATCGGACAAAATTTACAATATAAATAATGAAATAAATATATATTATAATATGGTATTTATTTATTCAGGAAAAATGGGGATTTTATATTTTCCTATTAAAAATAAACACTTTTAAAAAACAGTTATCGACGAGCCTGAGTCGCTATTCAAGATGGCAGCTTTCATGACTCTAACATTAGACATCAACCGTCTCGGAAAATCTTTAAAAAATATCATTTATTGACAAATTGAAAACATGATTCTTTTAAATTTGCAAATATAACACGAATCAAGACGGAAATACGAATGTAAGTAGTACTTTTCTTCACAAATAATTACGTTTAGAGCAGTTTTTTAATGCGAAATTTGTGCTGGTCGGAAGGAATGTTTTTTATTGGGAGTGGGCAGAAGTCTTCCGTGCTGGTCGGGCCCGTCCGGCCGGCCCGCCCAGTGCCGAACGCCGTGGCTATAACGCTGCTTGCTATTATATTACCGAACCCCGAACTGAACCAGGTTCGGGTGAAAATTTTCCAAACTCTGCCGAACCGAACCGAACACGAACATAGCGTCTGACTTACAGCACTACTTAGCATCATGAATGAGGGACAGCTGGTTAGCATCTGCCCACGTCTCAGCAAGTTCACCATCTTCATTAATTTTTTTCATAGCCCCAGGTAGTGCTGTGGCTGTTGAAATCACCAATGACCACATTCATCCTGCCGTCAGTAGCTCTGCTGGGCAGGTCGAAAGGCTCAAGAGGTGGCTTGTAGACTAAGCGTATGGTGATTCCCATTAGGTCAATGGAAAGAACTTCAATGTTATGAAAGATTTGTCCCCATTATGGACAAAGATCACGCTTCCGTACTGGTCATGTGGTCCCCCTTTGATGAGGGTCATTCCGGAGATGCGAGTGCGAACTCGTCAAGGCCCGCGATGAGTCTCCTGGAGGCAGAGAATGTCACAGTTGATTTGTATACATAGGTCAGCCAAGAGTTCTTGTTTGGTGCCTGTAAGACCTTCAATGTTGGATGAGATGATACTCAGAGCCGGTCCTGATAAGGACCCGTGAGTTTGACTTCGAGCCTTAGCAAAGAATTGGTCATCATTGTCGTTGGTAGCCATGGTGTTGGTTGAGGTAGTTACTAATAGAACTTCAGTAGTGTGGTTGAAGCTTTTGCAGATTTTCATCTGACAGGGACCGTAACTTGAACGCTCCTTCAATGGCCCCCGAAACCTAGATTAAAAACCAGGTTGATGAGTCTCAGGTGGCAATCAATGCAGCTTGCACGAGTGGCATATCAAGGTTATACAGAATAATGGCCAGTCTGACAAACAGAAGATGTAGTTGAGGTTGAGCCAATAAAATAATTGGCATATGGGACTAGTAGTTTATATGAGGATCCCACACAAGAAAAGGAGGCTTCAGAAAATGTTGCCGAAAAAGTATGAAATGCAACACCACCAGCATAGTAAGATTCAAATTCAATTCAATTCAATTCAAATTCAAAGTTTATTCAACACTCTTCATAAAAACATTTAAAACATACAAATACAGAATGGAGTTATAAATATTAAAAAACACAAGAAAGTGATAACAAATACAATGGCAATTTATAAGAGCATTTGGGATAGGCAGAAAGGAGGGAAGTTCCTCATATAAAAGCCTACATACATGAAAACGAGAACAAAAAAACAGAACAAAAAAACAAAGAACATATTAAAACTTACTATCATGCACGATCAGAGTATATAGGAAAAATGTCAAAAATTTGCCCATACTATTGATACTGATTATTATAATTGTTCAACAGAAATTGTTTATATTTAATTTTAAAAAGATTGAGAGTTTTGCATTTTTTTATTTCCTGAGGTACATGTGTATACTATTCCATATTAATGGTCCTTTAAAAAATAGTGAATTTTTCATACAAGTCGTTCTAATCTTGGGGAGGTGATAATTTAGGGCATTTCTAGTATTAAAATTATGCACATCACAATTCAAGTTAAAACATGTTGATAAAAAGGTAGGTACATGTAAGTTGTCATTAAAACATGAAAACATGAAAACTGCAATATAAAAATTATGCATATCGATTACATTCAAAATTCCAAGTTTACAAAATAAAGGATTACAGTGAGCATAATATTGGGAATGAGTTATAATGCGTATTGCTTTCTTTTGAAGCTTAAGTAACCTTAACATATCATTTTTATTAAAATTTGCCCATGCAACTATACAGTAATTAAAATATGGTGTTATTAAAGTATGATACAACATTTCCAAAATATTTAAGGGATAAAAATGAACTTTATATAAAATACCAATATTTTTTGCTATTTTATTGCACACCACATTTATATGCTCATGCCACTTCAATTTATGATTAATTATAATTCCTAAAAACTTAAGATTATCTACACGTTCAAAATTATGATCATTTACTCGTAAGTGCATGTTGTTAAAATCAATATTTCTATTTGTAAAAACCATAAACTTTAATAGTTTTATCATAATTTAAACCAATTTATTATATAAAAACCAATTAGAAAGTTTCAAAATTTCTTGCTTAAAAACATTTTGTAAAACCTGGACATCAGAATAAGACATAAAACACTTGTCATCAGCAAATAAAATAAACTTTAGTTTATCAGAAATATTGCACATGTCATTAACATAAATAATAAATAAAAGAGGTCCACGGATGGATCCTTGAGGCACTCCACATCTAAGTTTTTCAATATTAGACTTATCTTTATTTATTTGTACAAATTGGGTTCTATTTTCTAAATAACTTTCAAACCATTTTAAAGTTACTCCACGAATACCATAATAATATAATTTTTTCAATAAAATAGTGTGGTCTAATGTATCAAATGCTTTACTTAAATCTAAAAAAAGGCCCATTAAGATATGATTATTTTCAAAAGTTTTCAAAACATTATAAATAAAATGCATAATTGCATTAGATGTAGAGTGCCCAGGTCTTAAACCATATTGACATTCAGTGAAAATATTACACTTATTTAAAAACATAAAAAGTTGATTATAAACGGCTCTTTCTAAAATCTTAGAGAAAACAGGGAGTATAGATATAGGTCGATAGTTAGAAACATTTTCTTTAGTGCCATTTTTAAAAACAAGAATAACCTTTGCAAGTTTTAATTGCTCTGGTACTATACCTGCAGATAAAGAAATATTGAATATTGCACTTAAAGGACATGATATAATATGAAGAACTTTTTTCAATAATTTAACACTTACATCATCATGACCACAACTCTTATTATTTTTTAATTTACTTACAATATTGATTATTTCTGTGGGGGTAATGGGATTAAAAAAAGCTGTACATGATTTAAAATCAATATTACTATAAATGTCATCATTACTAAAATCATTATCTATGTTGTTGTCTAAATTATCAGTTAAGCTAGGTCCTATATTAATAAAAAAATTATTAAAAACAGAGCATATTTCTTTCTTATCACATATAGCTTGATCATTACACATAACCGAGTCGGGCATATTATGCTTACTCGTACTCTTACCGAGACTTTCATTGATTAATTTCCATGTTTTCCTTATGTTTCCTGATGCATTTCTAAATTTGGCCTTAAAAAAATCTATTTTAGCTTTTTAAATTTTACCATTCACCATATTTCTATATTTGTTGTATTTATCTTTTTTATATTCAATTGGATCTTTCAAGTACTTCTTATATAATTCACACTTTTTTTTGCACATTTTGCGTAACTCTTTAGTAAACCATCGGTTATTATATTTTTTACTCTTTACACATTTTTTCAAAGGAAAACATTTATTAAAAAATACATACATACTGTCTTAAAACACATTCATAACTATAATTTGGATCATTAGAACATAAAGTCCAATCAGAGTTATATATTTCATGCATAAATTTTCCAATATTTTCCTCATTTAGATCACGTAAAACAAAATTATTATCTTCATTTTGTATGCACTGTTTTTTATTGATTACAAATACTGGCAAATGGTCACTTACGTCACTTAAAATTGTTCCACACCAAACTTCTTCTAAATTGTTCGTAAAAATATTATCAATTAAAGTACAAGACCTGTCAGTTATTCGGGTTGGACAATGACTCATGGGATATAAAAAATGAGTCATCAATAATTCTAAAAAATCATTAACAGATTGGCAAGAGTTAACATCAAATAAATTAATATTAAAATTGCCCATAAGATATATGTCTTTATTTTCCTTATGAACAACATTTAAAGTATCTTCTAAAATATCTAAAAACGATTGCACTGGTTGATTTGGAGGCCGGTAAATAACACCAATTAAAACATTTTTCTTTACCTTTTCAATTTCTATAAACATTGACTCAAAACATTCATTATTTACATCTAAATCCTTGCGTTGTTTATAATTCAATTTCTCATTTAATAAAAGTCCTACACCACCTCCTTTCTTACCTTGTCTTACATTCAATAAAAAAATATAGTTATTAAAATTGTAGAATGGGTCAGCCTCTTTAATCCAAATTTCAGTAAAACCAATTGCAGAAAATTGCACATCAATAGCATCTAAAAGCGAACATATTGCACTATAATTCTTATTTAAACTACGACAATTTATATGAAGGTAACTTGATGTAAAATATACTTTAGAATGAGAATTAAAAGTGTTTAAACATGAATTAAATTCCTTGGACGTATAACAAAAACTATTTGGTCCATATTCTTCATCCTCCTCTGTAGTTGGACTCAATAACTGATGTATATCTTGGGGTTCTATAGGCATCTATATTTCACATTTATTCCGATCATTTTCACTGGCATTTTGACATAAAAAGTAAAGAGAAAATAGAAAAATGTGTACATGACACAGATAATATACATGTAAACGAACATACAAAACTAAGGTTACGAAACCAAAGCCTAAAACACACACAATTAAAACCAATAACTTAAGACAGTTCTACAACTTAAACAAACTACACAAAGTTCAGAGATTTAAAATATTGTTGAAATAGAAGAACAATTCATAAATGGAAGAAAAAATGAACTAAAAAATTAATGACAACAAGTATTAAACATTCAAAATTTACTTATAATAAGAATACAACACGAAATATTAAAAGTAAATCAGGACTAATTTAGTCAATTGTGGGGAAAATGCTAGTCAAAGTAGTGGAATGTATCATCGCATGCATGTGTCCATTGGTTTATTATGGTAGTTTGTTCAAATCATGTAAGTTCCGTATGACCTTTTTTGTAGTTTTTCCTCTCGTAGCGGCAATCAGAACTATCACGTGACCATCTGATGTCCAGGCTTTTTTTACCTTTTCGTGATGCTTGGCTTTCCACAAAAGATCTAGGTTGTATGCCGTTAGTGCTTCATCAATAGCTAAGCCAGACCCCTTCAGTTTGCGTCTAGCGTGAAGAACAGCTGACCGCTTCCGATAGGTGCAAAACTTCACTATTATCGCTCTCGGCTTTTTCTGTCTGATTGTAGCGCCATCCGCGGTAGTAGTAGTTGTTGCATCTCCGCTCTTCGACGAGCTGCTTTGCACCCTGGGTGAGACACGATGAGATCTGTCAATCTCCTCCGCGGACAATTGCACGCCTAATCGCTTGGACACAAGGCTGCAGATCTGACCATCCGTATTCTCATCTGTGTTTTCAGGAATGCCGTAAAATTTTAAGCAGTTTCTTCTTGAATACTGCTCCATGTCATTCACAGAAAGTTGGAGGTTGTTGAGAGTTGTTGCTTGGGTGGAGATCGTACTATTCAATTGCTTGATTTCATTTTCTTTGGCCTGGACGTTGGCTTCTAAGTCCATTATTCTTCCATCGTTGATCTGTTGTAGCAGTATTACTTTCCTCCAATCCCTCAATCCGATCAAATAACTTTTTCAATTGTCGGTCGATTGCCTTTTCCACTGCTGTATCAATTGCTTTGAAAAAGGCGTTGCTTTTTAGGTAATCCTGCACTGCTTGAATAATCGTGGTCTCAACCTTTTGTTCTTTTTGATCCAATTTGGCTTTAGCTTTCGATCTGGTTGTGGCGAGGGGGCTTGCCATTTTGAAAGTATGATGGCAATATAATAACAAATGTTTGATTTACTAATTATAAGTCTGTTTGGTATATCGTATTTCAATCAGAAACGCATATTCAAGTTCAGGATCGAAAGAATATACATGTATAAGGCCTATACTATCAACAATGTGTGATAATATAGCAATACAAGAATAACAAGTTATTCAGTTTCCACCAAGATGAATATAATATAGCCGGTCATAACGGATGAAATATGCCTCGTTACATGAAATGATACATTCCATTAGAGTAGACTCTTAAATGTTATGACATATCCATCGTTTAAAACGATGTTGAGTTCAATGTATCAAAGTTACCTTCCGTGGGATGATCGCTTTATGACCGATCCAGTTGTATGCTGACAGGAGTACATGGGACTACGCAGTTCTTCGGTGTACTGTGGTATATAGTAATCAAGTTGTCCAAATCTCCTTCAAATGTTAGTCACTGAAAATTGTTCCAATTTCAAATGTTCAATAAATGTTTAATAAAGCTCATAAAGTCCTCCAAGTGATTAAGTCCAATTAAAAGATAGGAATTTGAAGAAATTTTGGGGAAATCATGATCACCCTCACTATGCGTGTTGTAATCAGTGTTCTCCTCTAAACATAGTTCCAAGTTCTTTATAATAAAAAAGATGCACAAATCAGCAAAATCCAGCAAGGAAAAAAAAGAAGAGATAAAGTATATCGTATTGCTCCTTTCTATGTTGATCCATGAATGAAGGCTAAGTTGACATATGATACAGTAAAAACGCGGCAGTTTATTTTGGCATGTAAGTTAATGGCAAGTGCAGATAAAAAAAAATGGCTACTGCACACAATAAAGGTTACACGTGTTCTCACTTATCTGCTTGTTATAGGACACAGGCAGATAAGCGCATAATGCTTATTTTCGCCGTGCCAGTTTCCTGCGACATGTTTGAGAATGGCGCTTTACAGATCCACTGCTATAGTATACAAATAATTCACGTTTGCAAGAGCTTTTATAGTGAATATGCATTGAACGCATGTTTTTCACAATAGGATAATGAACAAGACTTGTGGGGTTCATCATCTGTCTCATTGTGACTTAACCAAGTGCAGTGCATATCACTAAGGCCTGAAAAAAAGATGTTGTAGTGCCCCTTGCGACCGACCCAAAAATCTTGAAATCTATGGCTTTTAATTTAATTTAATTTTTTTAAACTGAGAAATATCAACCCAAAGAGGGAGAAGAAAAGAAGAAAAGAAAAGAAAAATTTCTGACTAACCGACTGACCCATGTTTTGGCACCTGAAGGGCAATACAACATCTTTTTTTTTGTAGGCCTAATGCACGTCAAGCTAAAAACATGTATTATTTGTTTTAAAGACAGGTCTACAATACGGGTACAAAGTTGAGAAATTGACTACAAACTCGATGGAAAAGCCAAGAGTCGCACAATCATGGTGGCCGCCATTTGCTTTATTGGATGACATCACATCATGCAGTGTCCAGAGATGCCAACCAGTATGATTAAATCGTATTTAGTACGATAATAAGAGTGAAATACGATAATACGTTATTAACTCTTAATATACAATTTTTCATCTCATTAAATTTTAATGAATGAGCAAACATTTTACTTGACCGTTCTTACCAGTATAACATAACATTTTTCTGAAATTTTACAGGCCCAGGTCAACGCGCCAGTAGTAGTGTCGAGTTTTCGTGAAAATCTGATTTTTATGCCTCCGTTACGAAGTAGCCGGAGGCATTATGTTTTCGGGTTTTCCGTCCGTCCGTTAGTACGTACGTCTGTACGTACGTACGTACGTCCCGTTCTTGTGATCGCGTTATCTGAAGAACCGATTGATGGATTCCTGCCAAACTTTGGTCATGTATGTATCTTGCAGAGCCGATGAACTGATTAGATTTTGGGGTCACGAGGTCAAAGGTCAAAGGTCACAGGGATCATTAGGTATGCAAAAACAGCTTGTGATCGCGTTATCTCAAGAACCGATTGATGGATTGCTGCCAAACTTAGGTCATGTATGTTACTTGCAGAGCCAATGAACTGATAAGATTTTGGGGTCACAAGGTCAAAGGTCAAAGGCCACAGCGCACATTATGTATGCAAAAACAGCTTGTGATTGCGTTATCTCAAGAACCGATTGATGGATTCCTGCCAAAATTAGGTCATGTATGTTACTTGCAGAGCCAATGAACTGAGTAGATTCTTGGTTCATAAGGTCAAAGGTCAAAGGTCATGGGCTCATGATGTATGCAAAAATAGCTTGTGAACGCATTCTCATTGGAACTGACAGATGGATTACTATTTAACTCAGGACATCTTGCAGAGCCAATGAACTGAGTAGATTTTAGGGTCATGAGGTCAAAGATCAAAGGGTCATATATGTATATGAGAAATTGCTTGTAATCACGATATTCTGAGAACCTGTCAATGGATTACAATTGAACTTGAATTAGAAAAATTTCTTCTGTTTTGGTTTGTAAAATTGCTCTATGACAGAGGCATCATTTTCGACTGCGCGCAGTCGAATTCCATCTAGTTCTCTTCTAAATCTGATTTTTTGTTTAGGATATTCAGTCTGTTTTTTTTTTGTTAAGAGGTTGGCATCTCTGAGTGCGCACCGTGAAACAGTACAGTAAATGTACAATGCGAGTCTCAGTGTGCGCACCATCAATTTCCTTGCCATAGAAATTATGTGCATAAATAACATCGCATCTGAACTTTGAGCACATCAAGATGCGTGGATCATGAGTGCTGCATTGGGCACAACTTGTATACCGCTGCACAAAAATTGTATAGCTGGCACGATGGAAAAATTTAAAGCACAAACATGTGACTTTAATATAGGTTTGCCATTGGCTACATTCTTGAACCTGTCTTATATTTATAATATACAAATACCACATTACAGGGGCGGTGATTTCGGGGGGACGGGGGGGGGAAGACATGTCCCCCCCTGAATTTGTTTTGAAAATTTGAAAAAGTGCAATGAAATGAATAGCAAATACTGACTAAAGACTGCAACACACTTTTCTCGCTCCCTTGCATAATATCCTTTAAAATGTACAAGTAAATATTGTAAAATATCTGTATTCCTTGGTATCACCGTGATACCCAGTGAACTGAAGGGGGAGGGGGGCTTGGGGGGCAGTTGCCTTCCCCCAAATAAAATTCAAACATGGTTTATTTCTAATTTGATACTAGTGATTTACAAATATTGCTGAAATGACATGATTTTCCTTGATTTGTTCTCACTCTTCTGTAAATTATACTTTTTTTGGCGTTTGTTAAACAATGAAATATTCCCAAATTTACAGTCAGGGGAAAAAAATATGGTTGTTTAGAAGCCTACATGTCAGGGCCCACGGAACGGCGGGACTCGGGGTGGGGAGGGGGGGGGGGGGCTCGAGCTCCCCCTACCCCCCCCACCCCTTTTTTTGAAAAAGTACGTTAAAGAGAAATAGAAAGAAAGAAAGAATAGTGGCCTGCCAGTGTCACAAATGAGGTATCAAAATATGCTCATCTGACCTTAATTTAATGCCTAAAACCTCTGAGCTCTGCTCTTGACCCCCACTGAACTTTGCCCCTAGACCCCACGCCAATTTATGCTACACTCTATCTGATCGTTAATACTTTACCCCCCCCCCCCCCCCCACTTTGAAAAACGTTCCGCTGGGCCTGCATGTAACACGTAAGAGTGGTGGTCATGCAGATTATTTTTTTCTGCCCCCCAAAGTTTTTGCACATTACGCCACTGGCGATACCAACGGAATACATTTTCCTTGCATGTCGTCTCCCCCCGGTCATGAACAGAAATTGCCGCCCCTGCCACATTATCACATTAATGAAATACTTGTAAATGCATCAATTAATTATATCCTGTAAAAAAACACTTTTGTTTCTGTTTCACTTGCGAGAGGCGCTTAATACACGTATGTATTTTGAACAATAAGCACAGTTTTTGTCTCGTTTGCGTAGCAAAAGGCGAGACAAAGCCGCCACTTTTTCGGTGACGGCGGCGTTGCCATCAACATCTGAAACTGTTTTGCATTTTTAATGTCATTTTGAAAAGATAAGTATATTCAATGAAACTTGGACTAAAGGTTAATCAAGTATTCCCAATCATGTGGGAAAAAATTCAAGTCACAAAGTCAAGGTCAAAGGTCATTTCAGGTCAACAAACTTAGACTATGTTGTGGCATCATCATCAACACTTAACCTGAGGTTAAGTTTTTTGAATTTGTAATACAATTTTGAAAGTACATGTACACATTCTTACTTGGCTTAGATAGTATTGCATGTCATTTAATACAGAGTCTATACTAGCTGAAATCACAACAGCTGAAAAGTTGTACTTATACATTCTCACTTTGTATCATCGATAATCTGCGGTTCGCTGAGTGCTGGCTAGCCTCGATCGCCACAGTTCGATGTGCCGGACTCGTCCTCGTCGATATCGTCGCCATGCATTGTCAGCTAGCTAGCTAGGCGCAGGCGATACGTATACTGTACGTACGTACATACTGTACACAAATCATACATATTACGGTGACGTCATGACTTGTCTTAGTAACAAGCGCTTGCAATTTAAATAATATTGATTAAACACTCACGTCACGTTTTGGTAGACGTGTTTTACCATCGTGGAAAACAACGAATTGTAGGCCCTACACTTCCTAAATTTGAGTCACCTATTTTACGAAACAGCGCAAAACGTGAACGTGACACGTTCATTGCAAGCTTACCTTTTTACTTTGCAGTACACACACCAATACTTATATGCTAGATGATCAACCTTTTCTGATTGATTTCACAATGTTTCTTTCACAATGTTTCTTTCACAATGCAATCGCATGACCAGAATTCAACTTTATCTTTAATATGAGAATTAATAAATCAATTTTATTCATTAAAGTTATCAATCTTGGTACAAATAATTGTAAATAATTCTTCTGATGATTCTTTGTCAATATTCACTTCAAAATGCTGATTATATTCAGAGGATTTCATTTTTAGATGCCTGCTAATCGGCCAACCTGCCTATAAATAATGTCCCAACCTCAATTTTTCATCATGATCATATCAAATTGTGTAGTCAAGCGAGACCGCCAAGATTGGTTCCCTTGTTTAACATTAAAGGTTGACGTACATGTAATGCCTTCAGTACTAGGTTTTATTCAAAAGTGACTGACCGCAATTACATGTATTATATGAACCTATGACCATATGTGGCACATTGCCAAAAAACATGGTGAATACTCGCCGTTTAAAATTGAAACCCAGATTTGACTTTCGCCACTTCTAGACACCTGAGATTGCAGTAAGCCTAAAGTTAAACACAAGCGCTGTGCAATGTAAATTGTGTGGTGATCAGTCATGCCATGGTTGAGATTGGCAGCGGTTTGGAGGAGCTCGTAATAGCCCAGTACAGTAAAGGCTAAAATTATTATGAAATGTGTTAGGAACAACAAATATATTTCAACGTACTTTGGCCCTCCTTATTCTAATGTACATGTAGAGGTGTTGTGGTCTAGTGAATACTCGACATGTATGTCACAGAACTTGACCTCAAATTTTGCAGTTCGAGTCCCTTTGCAGCTAGCACTAATGTCCTTTGGCAAGACATTCATATAAATTTGACACTCTCCAGCCCGGATACCGGTAGCTGGTAGGAAGAAATTCCTCAAATCCTTGAGTGCCTTTTCATGATTGCATCATTTTCTTGGTTAAAGCCAGTTTTAATAATATGATTTCAGGGCCCTCAGGCAGTAAAATATTGATATTGAAGAGGCTACCCTGGTTAAACAAGATATATTATTATCAATATATTTAATATGTATTCAATTCAAGCCAATTCCATTCAACATTTATGGTATATAAAAATCAACAGATTACATTTGACATAAAACAGAGCTGCCAACAACCATTACGTTTTTCCTGGAATTATTCTGTTTTTTTCTCCCAATGAATAACGGTAGTAGGTTTTTTCTCGAAATAATTGTTTAAAAAATATATATATATTATTTTTTTGCGCATCAATCAAATGCCCTAAAATGTTGATCACTATACTTCAAAAAAGTGAAAGGCGTAAATATTCTCAAAAAGAATGAAACGCTGATAATACCAAAAAACAACAACAAAGAACTATACCTACTTGTAAATCAACTATAGGTCCTAATATGGAAATAATGGCATGAGGAATGGACATTTCTGCATTTGAAGTGTGTCGCGCATGGTTGTAAGTTTCATTTTAATTAATTCCTTTTTTTGTTGCTTGAAATTCCTTTTTTATTGGTTGAAATTCCTTTTTTTTTGCAATCATGGTTCCTTTTTTTGGTTGCACAAGGTTGGCAGCTCTGCATAAAACCATATTTCTTCAAACTTTTTTTTCTCTAGATGGTTCTCCAGACTACTACTTCCTTGGAGGATTAGACTCTAGCAATGTTGAGAAAGTTCTAGCTAAAGTTAACTTTGTAGGTGATGTCTCCTCAGCTGAGCCGGAAACGGATAATAACCAAGAAAACATTTTAAAGGGTAAGTTTTCAGAAGGGAAAAAAACGTTTTGTATCCTATTTAAAAGTAGAAATGTCGTAGTGGAGTTGTATAAACACTTGACTGATGGGGTAAAGGTCGTGGGTTCGACCTCCAGTGTGCCACTCGTTTCTTCTGCCAAGCTGTTAAATGGGTACCGGGAGGAAGGAATTTCTTGATTGCTGTGAGCACCAAAATCTGTAGCCTGGCTAGAGCCAGGGTAATATTGGATCGCCTTTATCATCTTGAATGGTAAATTATTTGTGTAGTTATCAAAAAGTATCCAATATTATTATTATAATATCAATATCAATGACCACGTGCTTCGTTTCCGTGTCTTTATATGGACTAACAAGTCTGTCGACATGTACAGAAGAAGAAGAAGAAGAAGAAGAAGAACCCCTTTTAATGAATTGCTGTACCAAAAGTTTTCTGATTTTCTTTGGTCCCTCTTCTGTCGGTACATCAACTTGTTGTGTATTACTGTAAGCCCCTCTGTATATCCCTTGGTCATGTTGAAAACACATTTGACTCTTTCTATACATAATTGCATAATTGCACAATTTGAGTATGAATAATGTTTAGGTAGTGTTATGTTATCTCAATGCAAATTTCCATTGGACCATGATATTGAAATGGCATTTGAAAGTGAAATTATTTGATAACCAAATTCATCTAGCGAGAAACAAGGAGGGGAATTATCCTGATATGTGTAATGTTACAAATCCACAATATAGCCCTACAGGCTAAAAATGGAAATAAAGATTGCTGCCATCCCGGCCGGCCGGCCCACCCCCCCCCCCCCCCCAGCTGACACACACACACACTTGCTGCTGTTGCATACCCTTAGCAACGGCACCACAGAAATTATCAAATTCTGATATAAGTTGTCTCTCTTTTTTTCGTTCTTTTTAAAATTTCCAATTTTAGGAAATAGAGTAAATTCCATTCAGTGAAATCGTCCTAAAATGCTCTTGTATTTTGGTTATAACTACCACTTCTTGACCGATCGCTGTGATAGTACATTATTTACTGATCTTTGCCTTTGCATGGATACTCTAATAGTACATGTACATGTACATGTACCTTACATGCAAATTCACTTTTCTTAAAGAATACTTTTGTTTTTTCTAAAGTATTAAATCACAATTTTTCCTTCATAGCACCAACAAACTTTGTAGGATCAATAGAACGCGGGGAATTCATCTATTTCTTCTACCGAGAAACAGCCATAGAATATGAGACCATTGGACAGATCATATACTCCCGGGTTGCTAGAGTTTGCAAGGTAAGTGATGCCCTGTATTGATCCAGTGGATAAAGGCTTGTTCAGATATGCGGCGGTAAACTGCAACAGCTTTTATTAAATGTAAATGAAAGGCAATGGTGTGCAAGAAAGCTCCTACATGCATTCACTTAGTTCTATCTATAAGATACAAAAATGTGAAGCGTATTACATTTAACATCATCTTAAAAAACCCTCAGTGGTTTACCTTGGTATATCTGAATAAGTCACCAGACTGTGGATTAAATGGTTTGTGGCTCTAGCCATGACGCTCCCATATGCTATCAATACACGGGCCGGCTGGTTGTGCATATTGTAACTAACATGAAAAGCCTTGGCTGGAATAAAAAGTATAGGGCGCTATACAGACCTGCCAACCAGTACGATTTAGTCGTATTTAGTACGATTTTTAGAAGCAAATACGACAGTACGATTTTCCTTAATTAAAATTAGATTTTCAACCAAAAAAAAAAGTTTTTTTTTGTTTGTTTGTTTGTTTGTTTGTTTTTTTTAATGATATTTTTTTTTAATTAATATTTTGTGTGTGTCTGTGGCATTTTCAATGGCAAAATGCTCATTCTGTTTTGTTAAGTATTCCTACAGGCATCTCACATCGGCGATTTGGGTATGTTCATTGGTTCATCGAACACACCAGTTATGACGAAATCATGCATATTCAACCAATGATCCATACAAAAATTTCTTCCTGTAGATAGGAACTGTAAGAGGTATTGATTCGCATAACAATCCATGTGTATTTTTAAGAATACAACTTTTGTCAGTAAAATACAACTTTTGGGATTAAAGAATACAGTTTTTGAACTCCAGAGGTTGGCAGGTCTGGCTATATGGTTTTTCAACGGCTGGTTCAAAATCATTGAATATTTGTGGTGCTCCACAAATATTAGAAATGGTTATATATATATATGGATATTTCAGCCATCTCTGAACCAATTTTGATCAAACAAAGATGATTTTGTCATTTAAATTGTATGTTCTTTCAAATTTGAAACTCAGTTTTTCATTATCTCACAAAAAATATTTTGTGTAGCACCCTCTGCAACAAAACTCAACTATCCCTTTGAGTTGTTCAAATAGGGTATATGCCCCTCAAGGGGGCAGACTTCAACATTTACCATCCAAACAGCAATGCTAGGACAGTAAACTTAAAAATGCATGCACCCACGTAAAATTGTAGGAAATGTTTTTTTTTATTGTTGTATTTGAATAAAGCACATATCTTCAAAAAGCCTGGTTACTCTCATTTTTTATTTCATATTGTGATAGATAGTTTTATTAAAGTATTACCCATATCAGATGGTTATTTTTGTCTATGTTTGGGTACTGTTATAAGTTGCAGGAAATTCTAACTCGGGGGCTGTTGCGTTATAAAAGTTGTGCAGGATTATTCTTCTTCTTCTTCTTTAATCCTGTGGCAGCTCTAGGATATATTGTATAGGAATATTTTTCAAGCAAGGTATCATTTGACTTAAACAGTTATTTGTTTCATGATGTGTCTTAATTTTAAAGTGACTGAGATATGATCACGTCTTAATTTTGGGGATGAAGCAGGCTGTGTTTAGCAGCACATGCCTATGCCTGCTGTGATTGTGAAACTTGCTTTCCCCTCTACTAAACACATTTTGAATATTAAATATCATATTGCTGTTGTTTTCGTATTTTGTTATGATTTTTCATTCCAGGTGATGCTTAGATCTACTTTGACTTGATGGTTTGCAAGTTTGAGAGGCAGCAGGTCCTGGACCCCTGCCCAAGTGCTTTGCACTTTGCGTGGATGAGAGTAATTACAAGTCATGCGAGTAATTGCCAGGCATGCAAGTAATTGCCATGTCACTCTCATTACTAATTGAAAATTTCAGATGTTGGCAGCTATGATAATGCTCTCCTCTTCTTTTTTTCCATAGAATGATGCCGGAGGAACAACAAATCCCTTCAATGGTGAATTCACTACATTTCTTAAAACACGCTTGATGTGTTCTGTTGGTGCTGATTTCCCCTTCATCTTCAATGAAATCCGTAAGTATGTTTAATAAATCTCTTCCCACTGATGACTAATGAAATAAAAGAGTGGGATGACGCAGTAGACTTTGTCCCAACGTATATCCTGTATGTAGCATAAACACGTACATGTCATCATCTTCATCATGGTCATCATCACCAGCAGCAGCAATTTCATCATCATCAGCAGCAGCAATTTCATCATCATCATCTTCTTCATTATCATCAGCATTAGCAGCAGCATTGTCATCATCATTATCATGATGATCTTCATCATGAGTCGCACCAAATGCATTGCGTTGCTACTCAGGCCTTCAACAAGGCTATTATAATTTTCCCTTCATCTTCTGTATTTTTTGTGTTCATATCAGATGCTGGATAATCGCTCATTTCCATCGTAAGAGCAAACTGATTGCAAACATTTTTATGTATATTGAGCAGGATTCTAGATAATTCAGTTTCAATGAAATCAGATTTAGTTATTACCTTCGGTAGATAGATGATAGATGGAGGTGAAATATGTCCATATTAAAACTTGTGTTTGTGATATTTTTAGGTACCGGTAACTTATACCGTATTTGAAGTTTATATGTTAGTATTCCTTTGCATGTGTTTACATTCCATTCAGTCTGGGTTGGGGGGGCGGGGGGGGGGGGGGGGGGAGGGGGGAGGGGGGGGGGGGAGGGGGGGGGGGAGGGGGGGGGGAGGGGGGAGGGGGGGCACAGTGGCCCCACACCTTTTCAGGTACCCCAAAGTGCCCCTTTTTTTTACATACATGTAGGACAAGTGCCTCTTTCCATTTGTAAAAACTGCTCCTTCCCCTTCTTATAAGTGCCCTTTTACTTTTGATAAGTCCGCCCCCCGCCATTTTTTTCATAAGATTCCCTTCACTTTCTCATGAATTTCCCTTTTCACCTCTGATAAATGCCCCTATTATAATCTGATAAATGCCCCCTTAAATCTCTGATAATTGCCGCTATTCAAATCTGATAGGTACACGTTTTACTTTGACAAGTGCCCCTTTTCCTGTGTAAAAATTGCCCCCTTGCTATTCAAGTGCTCCTTGTCTTTTTGATGAGTGCTCCTGTTCACCTCTGATAAGTGCCCCTTTTATTTTGATACAGGCCCCTTTTCCTTCTCATAAACTTTTTCATCCCTAATAATTGCCAATATCAAAATCTGACAGGTGCCCCTTTTTCTTAATAATAAGTGCCCCTTTTTACATATTCATAAGTGCCCCCTTTTCATCTTTGGTATGTGCCCCTTTTCAGGTATGAGAATTACCCGTTACCTCCTCTGAAAAGTGCCCCCTTAACCTCTGATAATTGCCTCTATTCAAATCTGACAGGTACACGTTTTACTTTGACAAGTGCCCCTTTTCCTTTGTAATAAGTGCCCCCTTCCCCCTTCTGATAAATGCTCCTTTTCTTCTTTGATGAGAGCCCCTGTTCACTTCTGATAAATGCCCCTTTTATTTTTATACAGGCCCCTTTTCCTTCTCATAAATGCCCTTTTTTCATCCCTAATAATTGCCACTGTCAAAATCTGGCAGGTGCCCCTTTTCCTTAATAATAAGTGCCCCCTTTTCATCTCTGGTATATGCCCCTTTTCAGGTATGAGAATTACCCCTTAGCTCCTCTGAAAAGTGCCCCCTTAACCTCTGATAATTTCCTCTATTTAAATCTGACAGGTACACATTTTACTTTGACAAGTGCCCCTTTTATTTTGATACAGGCCCCTTTTCCTTTCTAAAAGGTGCCCCTTTTCCTTCTCATGAATGCCCCTTTTTCATCCCTAATAATTGCCACTATCAAAATCAGACAGGTCCCTCTTTTCCTTAACAATAAGTGCACCTTTTCCATTCTCATAAGTGCCCCTTTTCATCTCTGGTGAGTGCCTCTTTTTAGGTGCGAGAAATTCCCCTTGTCACCTTTGATATTTATTTGATACTTCTCCAGACCTTCTTCTTCGTCCTCTTTTTTCTCTTCTTCATCTGCTGGTTTGTCCCAAGTTATGGATGTTTTTGGTTTATCTAATTTCTGTTATATCTTCAGTATGATATTGTGAATTGTTGTTGTTGCATTGTAATGTTTCTCTATGAATTTCTGTATTTGTTTGTTCTGTTTGAAATGTTTTTATAATTTGCTGTGTGTCCTTAAAGGGAAAGTCCACCCCAGGATTTTTTTTAGCTGACGATATAGACCTAATAATACCATGAAGAATGATACAAGTCTCATTAAAATCCATGATCACATAACAAAGATATATCGACTTTTTTATCGAAAATCAGCCGCCCCCCAAATGCAAATGCGTTACATGGGCATGAAACGATCGCCAAAAAATAACCGATAGTATCGAAATTGTGACGTATGTTGCGAGCTGCCTTCTTATTTCGCAGACATTCACTTTCGCTCGCGGTACACTGTTATCGCACTGACACGACGAATCATGAATGAAAGTGAAAGCGAAAGTGAATGTCTGCGAAATAAGAAGGCAGCTCGCAACATACGTCACAATTTCGATACTATCGGTTATTTTTTGGCGATCGTTTCATGCCCATGTAACGCATTTGCATTTGGGGGGCGGCTGATTTTCGATAAAAAAGTCGATATATCTTCGTTATGTGATCATGGATTTTAATGAGACTTGTATCATTCTTCATAATAATAATAATAATAGCTCGTTCTTATATAGCGCTTTTCAGGACCGGAGGCCCTCTCATGGTATTATTAGGTCTATATCCTCAGCTAAAGAAAATCCTGGGGTGGACTATCCCTTTAATCAGGACCATGATGAAAAACAGCTTAGCTGATCATGTTTAAAAAAATCACTCTATAGATGGATATGTGTATGTTTCAATAAATAAACAAATGAATGATTAATTAAATAAATAAATAATTAAATGATGTTTGTTTCATTGTTGTTGTTTTTTTTTTGGTCTTTTTTCAGAGGATGTGGTCCCATCTCCTAGTGATGAAAATATCATCTATGGATTGTTCACTACCCCCAGGTAAGGAGATGGGCATGTTTGGCTTATAAAGAGAAGGTTGAGTTCTGGTAATATTGAAAGATAAATTGTGAGCTTTCTCACTCTTGTATATGTTAGTTTGGAAGAATATCACTGGAGAAATGTCCCCTGTAAAGGATTACCATTCAAAAGCTCTTATATTTGAAATTTAACAATAAATGGCTGAAAAAGTTTGGACCAAACTGTCACTCTTGATGCGTGTGTAGTCCCATTTGCCCATTTATGCATGCAGTGCATGGGACATTTAGCTAGAGTAAATCAATTTTGTATCATTTCGATGATTACACTGTACACTGTGCTACATACATGTAATAAACATGCACATATCCCTATTTTCCTTTAATATCTGGTTACCCCTGCAGTGCTGGGTCATCTTCTACTGCAATTTGTCGGTACGACATGACTGAAATTGATCTCTTGTTCAACCGAGACAAACGCAGAGGTCAGGCAACCCCAGAAACGCTGTGGCAGAGTGTGGATAAACATGCTATGGATACAGAGGACAGTAGGAGTGTAAGCTTGAGGCGAAATGAATAAAATATTTGGTTTAAGAAAAATTAACCCTGGGGGGGGGGGGAGGGGGGGTCACTCGCATACCAAAGTGGTAGGCGTGCTCGTCATAAAAAACGTAGAAAAAGGGTCGATTTTTGGCCTTGTGGCGCTGTCAACGTTTTTAGAAAAAAGGGTGCTTTTCAGGTTAAGTTTCAACGTTTAGGGTATCTTTTTTCAACTTCAAGTTCGACGTTTAGGGTCACTTTTTGGCCATGCAAGCGCCCACATTTATTTGCGTGTATACTACCCATGTCTCTTTAAAATTAGTTCCTCCGAAGAGATATATTTCCCTTGATTTTTCTAGTCTCTACGCGGGGCTCTACGCCAAGACTTTGAATTACCAATTTTACTATGGCCGGCACTGCATGGTACCTGCACAGAAATTTTAGCGCTGCTCCTTTAAAGTAGCTCCTCTGTTACCTCGGAGTTCCTACACCGCTACTCTGTTTGAAGTACCTGCACAGGTACTCCAAGGTAGCAGTAGAGCTACTTCAAATTAAATGAGCAACACTATTACTTCTCTGTAGGTGCCAGTGTAGCCCGCAGTGTAGCCGAGTAATAGGGGTACAACACTGCCGGCCATAGTAATCTTGTTGTGTATGTTTGCAATAGAGTAAGTTTTTTATTTGAAATTTCTAAATCAAAATTGATTTACTTTTTACTGAGCCATGTTAGTTTATTAGCTGCATTAATAAACTTGAATGAAGAACCAGCATAGCTTCCAGTGTGTATCTATAATGCCTCAGTGTGAAAATTAACATGGCACTATTAGCTTGGTGAAGGTGGGGATTAAGGGGCCCATGAAAGTAAAAGTTCTGTATGTATTCCGATATTATACAAATATATACTGTCTTAAGAGGTTCTGGTTAAAACTATGCGCAAGAGGTCCCGAAGCAAATGGTACTTTTGGAGTCACCGAGGCCCATAGTTTTAACCAGTACCTCAAATAGAAGGCATGGTATATTTGTTTTATATCCTGCATCGACAATTTATTTAAAAAAAAATAAAAAGAACATTTTTTGGAAAACCAAAATTTAGAACAAAAAAATGTCCATTTTTATCTAAAAAGATTCAAAATATGTGACAAGCTCTCATGTGACGAGCTCTCAACCAATCAAAAGCCAACAAATTTTTGATGCAGGATATAAATATTTATATGTAAGATTTTAATTATGAAAGGCCAAAATTGAAATAAATTATGTTTCATGTAAATTTCATGGGGCACATATGGAACTCTTTCCCCTGGGATTCTTTCTTAATTACTGTGTAGGTGTGTTGCACAATTTATGGAGTTGTTTTTAGAGTTTACGCCGTTTAGGGGTCCATTTTAGAGTTTACGCCGTTTAGGGGTCCATTTTAGAGTTTACTCCCTTTAGGGGTCCATTTTAGAGTTTACGCCATTTAGAGGTCCATTTTAAAGTTTACGCCATTTAGGGGTCCATTTTAGTTTCTTATGCCATTTAGGGGTGAGATTTACAGAACCGTACGCCAATAAGGGGCAAAATTTTCTACACTGTTTACGCCATTTAGGGTCCATTTTTTAGGTGCTGTGACGAGCACGCATACCACTTTGGTATGCGAGTGATCCCCCCCCCCCCCCACCCCCCGGGAAATTTTAATACTCCCTCTTCATGTTTTAAAATTCAAAAGTCTGTTTTCTATCATGTGCGCTTGGTGCATTAAAATGGCCAAACAACCGACAAAGTTGATTTTCCTTATATTTTGATATTTCAGCCTGTGCTTGTAGCTTATCTTGATGTCCCCAAATGATTAAATGACCGTTAAAGTGCAAGTCTCCCCCATTTGCAAGTTGAATTAAATAAAAAGAGAGAAATAAACCCAACAAAAACAGTGGAAGTTTCATCAAGATTGGATAAGTTATCAGAGAGTTTGTGAATTTTAAAGTTTTGTATGATTTGTATTTGATATGTATCACACAGACTGCATGCAAATAAGCGAAAAATTATGTCATACCCTCACTATTTCCTATGTATTTTCTTAAAATCGATATATTCAGTCATTGCGGTTGCACCATGTGAGAGAGAGGGAGGATTGGGGAGTCCTAAAATGGACTCTCGGTCATCTTACTTTCTTGAGTGAGTGTAGTCCTGAAAAAGACTGTTGGTTATTTTTCTTAGCTTATACTGTACATGTAGTTCCAAGGAGAACTAGCGCCGGTTTGAGAGGATCTATATTACAATAAGTTACATTAGTGGTGATATTGCACATATTCCATAAGGATTCAAGTCATGTTTTACATTCCCAGAGCAAAAAAGTGATATATTTGTTTATTTTATGTAGAAAGAAATATAGCGAAAAGGGGGGGATGACACTATAAACTCGCTAATTTGCATACAGCCTGTGTGATACATGTACATGTACATATCACCGTTTCATGAAATTATGTGAAATTGAAAAATTCCATAACTTTTTCATCCAATTTTCATTAAACCATCACTGTTTTGCTTGTTTTGTTTTGTTTATTCAATTCACCTTCCAAATGGGCCGCACTTGCCCTTTAATTTTTGACCTGTTGGCTGTAATATAGCGAAAAGTGAGGGATGACACTATAAACTCGCTAATTTGCATACAGTCTGTGTGATACATATCACCGTTTCATGAAATTATGTGAAATTGAAAAATTCCATAACTTTTTCATCCAATTTTCATGAAACCATCACTGTTATGCTTGTTTTGTTTATTCAATTCACCTTCCGAATGGGCCGCACTTGCCCTTTAATTTTTGACCTGTTGGCTGTAATTAGGATGATAAAATGGGAGCGCTGAAGCGTCATGGTATGACAAACATACATTTACATGACTGCTACATCTATACTACTACTACCACCACCACCACCACCACCACCACCACCACCACCACTACTACTACTACTTGCTACTACTACTACTGCTACTACTACCACTACTGCCGCTGGTGCCGCTGCCGCCGCCGCCGCCGCCACCACTACTACTACTACTACTACTACAAATACTACTACAAATACTACTTCTGCTACAGCTACTGCTTCTGCTACTTACTACTACGTGTACTATTTGGCTTCACCGGTGCCTAGTAGGGGAAAGCAAACTGAATCACTGTAACCCACGTGTCTCTCCTCCTGATACTACTACTACTACTGTATTACTACTACAGTAACTACTGTACTTGTTCTACTACTACTACTAAGAATTATTATTGTTATACATGTTTTATCGTTTTTAGCTCATCCGGCCCGAAGGGCCTGATGAGCTTATGCCATGGCGTGGGGTCCGTCGTCAGTCCGTCCACAGTTTTCAAAATGCTTCTTCTTCGTTATTTTTCAACCGATTTTGATTATGATTGTTTTATATGATAGGGCTAAAACTTCTACACAGAATCGTGAAATTCATTATCTATGCTAATTTATGCTAATTTATTCGAAAAAAAAAAAAATGCTTCTTCTCCTTCATTTCTTGACCGATTTTGATTTGGTTTGCCTTATCTGGTAGAGCTAAATTTGGAACACTAAACTTCTATGCAGAATTTTGAGATTTTGCTCCATTGATTATTTATGGTACTTTATGCAAATTTATTCCAAAAATAATAAAAAATCACAAAAAATGCTTCCTCTCCTTCATATTTCGACCTTTATATCATTGAGCTAAACTTGGAACACTATACCTCTACGCAGAATTTAGAAATTTTTCTCCATTAATTAATTATGGTAATTTATGCAAATTTATTCCAGAAGAAACCAAGACAATATTTTAATTCATCAGTATTATGCATGCATTGTTTTCACTATCTTGTTACCTCCTAATTCTTCAATTTGTTTTAATATTTTAACAGTTTTCTCACACTAACTCGTTTTTGTCCCTTACAAAATTGTTATTTTGCCATATTTTTCTGTTGACAATTTACTGACTATTTATACCTCTGTCCTTTTCTCATAATAAAAGGTGAGTATGTTTACATTTATCTCTTACTAAGTTCGAGTCCTGCTTGTCATACAACTATATATTTTTCAACCAATTTTCATTCCATTTCCTTTAGTTTCTATTTAATCTTGTACAGACAAATGAAATTATGTCCCTTCCAGGGCATCAAATTTTTTATTTTTTGACCAGTTCAAAAGTGTACCACATAAAATTTACGATATTTGTTGTTGCGAGATGCGGATGAGCGCTACGTCATTGACGTTCTGGTTATATATTTCTTACTGCAGTGCTCAACACCATTCCATGTTGATGCATATGACTATCTGGAGGATTATACTTTGCTGAACACCAATGCACCAAATTGCGGCCTGGGAGCACCATGCCGTGATTACAGCCGCCAAACCGATGAAGCCCTAGCTGTGTTTGAGGGCATCCGTGGCCAACAGCTGGCAGTGTTCAGTGAATCATCAGACTCCATCCAAGTCTACGTCGGCACCAGTAAGTTCTGTACTAGCAACAGGCAATGCCAATTGGTTGTTTTCCAAGTTGCTTGGAGAAACCTAGTGGCACAAAATACAGCTACATGAATATATGAGGGTCAACACTTAATAGGTTGCTTCCTCTTCCTCCCTGCACAGTCACTCATTTACATACTGTGGAGTTTTACACAAAACGATAGGCTCTAATTGACAGAAGGATTGCTTTGTGCAACACAATGCCTTTGCAAAATTAACTTTTTCTGGTCATGATTAGCCTCCTGAAAACTGTTTAACCCTGTGTATGAATTGATCTTGCTCTGGAAACAGTTTTGAATCCTTCAAATCTTTCCCATGATGAATACAATGTGGTACAGAGAGTGTATTGGGTTTTACAAACGTATTAATCAGAAATCATTATTTACGTCTGGGGACCCACCTTTAACGTCACCATCCGATAAATGTTTCAGAGAGATTATTGGTGTGGCATATAATTTTAATTGTCTCAGAGGGAATTATCTATTGGTATATAAAGTCTGCTTTGCTCGGTACCAGCACCAAGTGTTTCATTCACATGAGAGCATATCCTAATCACACTGGTATGTAAATGTAGCAATCAGTATTATTATTGTTAATACATTATTTTTATGAAAATACTAGCAATTGTTTTTAATAGACTCCTCCACTTGCATGTACGTTTCTTTTACTATCTTTATATGACTAAATTTCTTTATAATGTAAATTACAACCAGAAATTTTCCAATCAAATTTATTATTGTTTTTGTTAGATATCTTTTTTTTAATTATTCGTTTTGTATTACCAAAAATTAGACATGTAGAAAACTTTAGAACAATGAATTTGAAATTGATTCCCCCATCTTTTTTTCAGATAATAATACAATCTATGGAGCAAACATCAATGCGTCTGAGGTCTTGATCACAAGGCAGATTGAATTGGAGGTAGATAACGACACACAGGTATGTTACACATGGTGAAACCCATGAGGGTTTGGTCTAAGGTCTGGAATGCAAAATGCATAAAGACGACGATTAAAATAATAATAATCAGATATATATAGTGCATTTTCCAGAGGATAAAAGGTGCTTTCCGTTAGTCAATCAAAACATTAAGAAGAATTGTAGAAGTATGTATTCAGATGTTTTTTGAAGCAGTGAAGTGAAGTACTATTTCTTAGAAATGCAGGGAGTTGATTCCATACACGTAGGGCACCAATTTGAAAGGATTTGAAGCGAGCCTGTTTTTTAGATTTGGGAATGAAAAGGGAAGAAGCCAAAGTAGATTGAAGTGAATATGATGTTTTATGGTGCTGAAAGAGTAAGGAGATGTACTGAGGAAGAGTGGTTGACATTGCTTTGAAAGCTTGTACAAGTTTGTACATAGTTAGTGATGTTTGTTAATTAAAAGTTCTTTATTGACATACCTGAATAAAAGTTTAGCTGACATTGAGCTTCGAGATGTTATATGCATTTACCAGCTCAATACTGGTTCTACCTCTGTGTGATGAACATATAATCTTTTACAATTATGCAGTTTGCGTTTTAGACATGTCTTTTCGTTCCACGACATCTCGCTAAGCTCCATGTACCTAAGAGAGGATTTCATGAGGTCTAACCTCTTAAATTTGCATTTTCACATGGAGATACAGAGGTATTTTTCACAGGTGAAAGAAATTGTTAGCCGTATGTAACATTGTTCCTGAGATTAGGGTTGGGTTTTAATTAAGCCTTACACGTCAAAGGTTCAGTTGTACAGGAAGAGGGGTACGTTTCATAGGGTGACAAACCAATAGTCCTACCCAGGTCACCCGACCTCTGCGTGTACGCCAATTTTCCAGGCTTTTCAGGTGGGCTGTATCTAATACAGACCACCTTATAATTTTGTTAAAATTGCCTTTATTATTATTTATTATTTATTTATTTATTTATTTTTCTTAATTCTTACCACTTTTTTGTTAGCAAGATAACTTGAAAATGGATCAATCAAATAACTTGAAATTTGGCACACATATGTATAGGCATATAGAAAAATCAAAATAACGTTTTCAACCTTGACCTTGACTGATGACGTCATGTAGGCGCCATTTTGTGAAAATTAACTTATGATCATATCCTCATAACGGAAAGTCATTTCTCATTCATATTTATCATGATCAAGGTCATTATCCGTCCGGTCAATTTTATGTCAAAAAACGTGCGCGCATGCGTACGTCCGCGCGTTAGCGCGCGCGCAAAATTTTTAAATGCTCAAAATCGTCTCAAATTTATTTTGCATACGTTTCAGGTCATTTTAAGCATTTTATAAAAAATCGCGCGTACGAGCATGCGCGCGCGTTTTCGCGCGTAACACCATTACAAAACATAGCATCGCCATTTTTTTTTCTTTCATGATATTTCTCATATTTTTTCAAGGAATTTGATACCATGTTTATCTCTTTATGTCCATTATTAACAAGATGAGCGTAAATTCAAGATAAATGTCAGTGCGCGCGAGCTCTTTTAATACATAGTATATATGGGCAAAAACATGCCTATACAAAATCCGTTATAGCTCTTTGGAATGCACCGGGATCCTCAATTTTTTTTCATATTTAGATAGAGTATGAGTCGGAAATATGATTCCATGTCTCATTCGGCCATTAAGTGTATCGTGACATCATCACAATGGCCTTGGAACTCAAAATACGAATTTGCATATTATGACGTCAGCATATTTATGTAAAATTGATTGTATCTCTGTAAATATTGATCAATTTTCTTCAAAATTTCGATATGTTGTAGCTTAGACAATTCTCTACAAGCGCAGTAATAACCATTTTTCATTTTGATGACGTCATCATAGTGAAAATTTTGATTAAAGGCCTCATGTCAAAAACTTCATAATTTGCGTGTTATTCCTATAGAAGGTGAATTTAGTTCACGTTATGAATCTACATGATATTGTTTTTTAAGAATTTGTAAGCAGTATGTCGCTTATTTTTGCTCTATTATGTCTCAAATTTTAGTTGACCAGCCCACCTATACTTGTTCCAAACAAGTATTATATGTCTAGTTTGTATTGGGTTTTGGGTTAGGGTTAGGTCTAGTGTTGGGTCCAGGCCTGAAGTTGATTATTCAGGTGGTGTATGAAATTGGCATAGAGCAATTGTCTAATGAGTAAGTTTTGAACAACCTCTCAAAAACACATCAATAATTATGTTATTGTCAAAGCACTAATGTCCTTTAGCAAGACATCAGTTGACTTGCCACTCTCCACTCAGGTGAAGTAAATGGATAGCTGGTAGGAATTAGTTCCTTGAAATGCTATTGCATGATAATGGCATCCATGTTAAAGCTGGAATAATGGCAGTGGGGCACCAGGGGAGTGGTTCACAAATGCTAAGATCGACTTTAATGTGGACTTAACTATGCTCTCACCATTGGTCTTTTAATTATGATCTTTAACTACCGGTAATATTTTTTCCTTCGACAATGAACTATCAAAATATGTAAATTCTGTAGATTTGTGACCATAATTTATACGTCCCTTGAGAAACCAATGCCAGGAATGGTTACACGAACTAGTGGCATGAACGGCCTGCCATAGTTAAGTCCAACTTAAAGTCAATCTTAGTCTTTGTGAAATGCTCCCCATGAGTAATAAGTATGTGTATGACAGACAAGAGGGCTGTATAAGAACCCACAGTTATTTGTCATTATTTATTATTATCTGTATGAAGTGTTTTGCACCAACCAGGAAAATCAGTGTATGTTTACCCTTTGCACAAAAGTACCCGGATGACCGTGCAAATTTGAAACAATATCTTATCATTTGTGAAAAAATACCTGGATGACCGTGCGGTATTCTCCATATCTCATGGGTTGGGGTGCGCAGCCCTTGAATAATGCTTGAGTAAGGACAAAAATTAATTTAATAAACATAAGAACAGATTAGGAAAATTGAGGTACTAGATATCATATAATTAATAATAATAATATTGAAGACTTTTCTTTCATGAGATACAAGGGTATATTGCATTCGCTTTGAGAATATTTCACTTGTCAAAAGCTCCTCTTCAATTTGCTCTGTACAACAAATTTCATAAACTTTCAATTTCTTACTTATTAATTATGGAATAGATTTTTTTCATACAGGGGTTGTTTAAAGACATATTTGCAATAATTGTATTTAGGTTGAATTTATGATTGACAATTTTCTTAGAGAAAAATAAAAATGTACAGGGCAAATGGGAGGGGACCTCGCAAAATATGTCACAGAGTTTCCAATTTGTGTTTGATTGATCGTACATTCAGAAATTCATAACTTTCTTATTTTTAACCAGTTTTTGCTAAATCTTTCACTGATCTGTTTCTCTCAGTTTTCTGCTTCTATTAGAACCAACTAGATAAACAACTTAATAATAATAATAATATTCAGCCTTTATATAGCACTTAATACATCTCGGATACAGATGTACAGATATATATCAGGGTGCACTTCCTCTTTAAAGTACAATAAACATGTAAAGAGGAGGTGAGTTGGCTCAGTCTGTATTAGCGTCTGCCTGTGGAACCATTGTCTGTTTCTGTTAACGTGCCCCTATGTTTCATAAACACAGACTAGGTTGTAGTGGAAAACACTCCATCCCTCAGATAAAATGTTAAATGGAGGCCCAGTGTAGAGGAGAGTCACCAATTGTGCACGTTTAGAAACCACTGCATTATTCTTATAAGAGGAGGGGGAACCGTGGTGTAGTGGCCCACCTGCACAACCCCAATCAATTATACTTGAAGTAGAGACCCGGTCATCGTATAATTATTGTATCATTATCATTATTGTTTTTCATTATCATTTCATTCCAATCATCACAGATAGCAAACAAGTGGCCGTTTGGAGTCAGTTATCTTGAGGCAAACGGAGGGGTTATCTATGGAACTCTGGACAATGTTGCTTTTCGATTTGATCCCGATATCAGAGAAGGTAAATCAAGTAAATACAACCAAAACCTAGACTTCCAAGGGAGGTAGGAAAGTGGTCTTTATAGGCAGGTGGTTTTTCTCTATTGGTTTCATATAATTATTTTTATTTTGCAGTGCATAGCCTGCCATTATGTTGTTTCATTACTTTGTTTCAAATATTTAATACACTTCCCCCAACTTTGATATTCTCTATCACTCTCTCTCTCACACACACAGTTAACTCACATTGACATGTTTGCTCGCTAGGTGCCTCGTCTGTTCCAGACATTGGCGATCAAAGCTTTCCATCTAGTACTTATATCTCTGGTTCTTTGTAAGGTGTTGTTGCTTCTGTTACCAGTCAGCCAAATGAACTTATCCATGTAATTGATGCACTGTTTATCTTTCCCACAATTTTCCCTGTGCCTTCTCTTCTCATAGTATACCCAACTAACTGAATTTGTGTTTTCCTTACAATGTTAACAGGGGAGGGGGGTCTATCGACACATGCCTTATTTAGCACTTCTATGTTTGGTATCCTGTCAATTCATGGTATCCTCATTATTCTTCTTAAGAACCACATTTCTGCTGCATGAATCCTACTGTCCAAGGATTCATTTAACATCCAGCTCTAGCAGTCGTACAGGAGGACGGACCATACATAGCACTTCAGTATCCGGATTATGATGGTCATTTTTATGCCTCTGTTACGAAGTAGCCGGAGGCATCATGTTTTCGGGTTGTCCATACGTCTGTCCCGTTATCGTGATCGCGTTATCTCAAGAACCGACTGATGGATTCCTGCTAAACTTTGGTCATGTATGTAACTTGCAGAGCCAATAAATTGATTAGACTTTCGAGTCACAAGGTCAAAGGTCACAGGGCTCATTATGTATGCAAAAACTAGCTTGTGATCGCGTGTTATCTCAAGAACTGATTGATGGATTCCAAGCCTACTTAGGCCATGAATGTATCTTGCAAAGCCAATTAATTGATTAGATTTTGGGTTAACAAGGTCAAAGGTCATAGGTCGCAGGGCTCATTATGTATGCAAAAATAGCTTATGATCACATTATCATCAGAACAGATGGACAGATTACCATGAAACTCAGGACATGTATGTATCTTGCTGAAGCATTGAACTGAATAGATATTGGGGTAATGAGGTCAAAGATCAAAGGGTCATACATGTACATGAGAAATAGCTTGTAATCACAATATTCTGAGAACCTGTTAATGGATTACAATCGAACTTAAATTTTAAAAATTGCTTCTGTTTTGGTTTGTAAAATTGCTCTATGACGGAGGCATCATTTTCGACTGCGCGCAGTCGAAGTTCCATCTTGTTAAGTTTTGATTTTGTAGCACATTTCCCATTTTTGGTAAATGACTCCTTTGCAAGTGCAACTCATTTCTTTACTTCTGCATCACTCTTCCCATCTAAGGTAATCAAACCTCCAAGGTAGCAGAATTTGTCTACTTGTTTTTACCTCTACATGTACTCCATGCATGTAAATATTACATCTCGGTGCATATTTTTTTATTTCGTTATTGGGATACTCTTCCTTTTCTCACATTCTTTCTCTCATTTACTTTTCTTTACTCACCCTACCGTATTTTACTCTTCCCCTATTCCTATTGATTCAAATGACACTTTTTATATCATATATCTATGTCTGTTATTTTCATTTAATTAGGTTTATACTTAAATGTTGTTCTTCCTTCATGGTTGTTCTTTTATTCATGTGAAACTTTTATATCATATATATTTATGCATCTCGCCTGCATAATAAAAGCGAGATATAGTCGCCGCTTTTCCGGCGCCGGCAGTGTAAATATCTATTACTTACGTTAAGTTTTTAAATTTTTAATATAATTTTGCAAGTATAAGTTGTTATTCAATGAAACTTAGACAAAAGGGTTATCAGGTATTCCCAATCATGTATGTAGAATTTAAGGTCACTAAGTCAAAGTCAAAGGTCATTTCAGGACAACAAACTTAGACTATGTTGTGGCATCAACATCAAGATTTTGAATTTTTAGCATAATTTCAAAAGTTTTTGTTCAAATTCCATGAAACTTTTACCCAAGGGAAATCAAGTATCACAAATCATATGACACAAATTCTAGTTCACAGAGTCAAGATCAAAGTTCATTTTAGGTCAGTAGACTTTGATTATGTTTCACAACTTAATATGAGAATTAATAAATCATTTGTGTTATTTGTTCATATTTCATGAAAGTTATCAATCTTGGTACAAATAATTCTTCTGATGATTCCTGGTCAATATTCAATTCAAAATGCTGATTATATTCAAAGGATTCATTTTAGGGGGCCTGCTAATGGGCCATCCTACCTATAAATAATGTCCCAACCTCAATTTTTCATCATATCGAATTGCGTAATGCAGGCAAAACCGCCAAGAGCATTTCCCTTGTTATTTAATGCGCTAGCTTTTTAATTTAATTTTGTTTTTATAAATGTCATCTTTAAGTAGTTTAGTATTTGGGAGGTAATCCATTGCTTGTCCAATTCCTGTTCTTTTTCGGAAAAGGAAGAAAAAAGATTTTTTGGAGACCGTCAGAAAGCCTTTGCCATTGAGACTCATTCTCTCCTTCCACTTGTATTAAACTTGCTGAACCCACTTTGCACTGTCTCTCTGTACTTAGGGGGGAGGGGGAAGGGGGAACAAGAAAAAGGTAGAAGAGGGAGGAAGGAAGAAAGGGGAAGAGATAGAGAGGGGAGAAATGGCGGAGAAGAAAAAAAGGGGGAAAAGATGAATAATGAGAAGGGAAAAGAAAGAAAGGGGGATGATATTATAAGAAGGTATTTTTTTCATGGGAAGGGGGGGGGGATGGCACGCAATTTTGCAGTGTGCATATTATGGGGTCCCTCTTGTCAGACGTGTAGCCCCCCCCCCCCCAAAAAAAAAAAGGGGGGGAAAGAGATAATTTTTTGTGAGCAAAAGGAGAAAGGAAAAACAAATGAAAGAGAATTTAACACTGATAGAAGAGTGGTGCGAGAGCATGAGGAATTACATTTCTTTTTAATTTTAGATTCAAAATTTATTGATTTCAATCCAAACAGATAGGATTATTCTCAATTTTTGTACATTGGATAACAAATTTTAAGTTATTGAGTGTAAGAGTAAAGATAACAATAACCAAATGAACATACTACTGCATGACTCACCTGCAATATGATACAGGGAAAACTGAATTCAGACAAGGAAACTATACAATGAATCATCTTCTTTCTCTAATAATTTAATGAAGATGAAGACTTCCGCGCTGCGAGATTGAGAGTAATAATTTAATGAAACGTCAAAACTTACGTGCTTCCAGTACAACGAATCATCATCTTTCTCTAATAATTGAATGAAACGTCAAAGCTTCCGCGCGAGGGGGGGGGGGGGGTGAACTGAAAAATAAATTAATTCCTGGCTCCGGGTTTATAGGGTTAAATTTGTAGACATTGGGACATTGGCATTACTTTATTTGTTGGTAATTGGTGGCTAGTTTTGTTGGTAATCGTTGGCCCCCCCATGGAAAAAGGTCTAGCGACGCCCCTGATAACAAAACAGTTTATACACTCTAGATAATTTTTGCAAGTACTACTGGTGAAGTTCCAGAACACCGTCTTTATGCATTGTGCAGCAACGAAGATGCTGCCCAAAGGCTGCACATTTTTTCATATACATGTATTTCAGTTCCTGATAATCATGATGAAATAAAGTGATAAAAAATGAAGAACTCGCAAACGTGACTCTTATCCGAATTTTCCGTTTACTGTTTTTTTAGCCTTGTACCAGCACATCATTTGTGGCAACAATGGATTGTCTAAAGCATTCTTTGATATTTGTAAGATAATTTTCATGCAACTATCGTATCTTATTTCATTTTTTAATAATCATGGCTTGTACTTTTACATAAATATTGTTGTTATTGTCTGTTTTTGTTTGGCAGCCATTCAAGAGATTGACAATTGGTTACACAAATGTGGTGGTGGTTATTTTACCTGACTGCTAAGAAAGCATAAATGCTTGTTAGTAAGCAACCAGACGGCCGACAGCTTTAGGTCCTCTCCGAGGGACCTGGTAATGAGGATTAATACCTTACCAAAGGGCAGTAGCGCATCGCCTTGGTTTTGAACCCGGGTCACCGGATTCCGAGACCACTGCTATACCGACTGAGCTATCGCGCCTCCTATATTAATTGCAATATAAAAAAATGAAATCTCTAGAGCTAAAACCATATTTTTCATGCCAGGATATTAAAAATACCACTCTATCTTGAAACAAGCACCTGACGCAGTTTCCACCTTTTCACGATGTCATCTTAAGAGCCCTTGAAGTTTGTCTCTAGGACCTCGGTCAAAGGAAGTTTGACCTTCGTCACTCATACTGCTTTCTAACTGGCTTCTATCGGAGTCACACCGATGAAAATACCGATTGAATTTTCCTTATGTAAATAAAGGTTAAACCGCAGTTTTCCCCCTGTCGCTTTCTAACTGCCGGTGAAAATCACTTGTGGCAAGCCATTGCCGGAAGTGAAGAATTATTGTGTAAGTATTAAGCCCGCGCTCCATTTAGCTAGCATGCAGCATGTTCAACCATAAGTCAACAAACACAGCTGGTTACGATAAAGCGTGCGTATACTGCGAAATTTTGACCATTTTAATCGCTGTTTTAATCACCTTTTTCTCCCGAACGCTTTCTAACTGGCCGTTTCATCGGTGTCACACCGATAGAATGAGAATTTAATCGCCTATTTCTCTTCTTTTCATCGGCTTTTTAATCGCCTTTTTCTCCTCTGTTGCTTTCTAACTGGCCGTTTCATCGGATGCGTCCGGATGCATCCGATGAAAACCAGTGCAGTTAGAAAAGGGTATCAGGCTGAGATTTGGGCTGTCATGTGACCAAGTGACTAAAGAGAGATGGCTATTCCATTCATGTTATTATGCATCTGTCTTCATCCTGCAGAACTGAAGATCCTTGATCGATCACCAGATGTGTCCAATTTCACCTTCCCTACCGAGATAAGTGATGCCAGAATCCAAATCTTCAAACTCTTTGAGGGACCTGCTGGCTCTGATATAAATGCAAACTTCTCAAGGGGATTGGAGGATCACGATTGCAGTCAGCAAGTCTTGAAGTCCACCGGGGCAGGAAAGAGGGAATTCCTACATGTCCTCTGTGAGATAAAAGCCCTCAGCGTTGATATCAATGGCCTTATCACCGTCTCCAGCCCCATGCAAAGCATCATTGGTCTCAATGTTACTGTAAACGTTGCTGCAGACATGTCAGGTTAGTGTCTGTGTATTTTACCTGAAACTGTATTTGTAGGGTGTTGTTAGATGATGTGTCAAGCAAGCCTTTGATTAAGCAGCCAGGAGCAAGGGGTTATTTGTTTTTAAAAGTTGCCCCTTGCCCACTGGGATTTACCAGAGCAAGGGGCAATTTCTTAAGAACCAGGCAACTTTCCAAAAACAGGTAATGACAACAAATTACAAAAGTTAAATAAGTTCAAAGATACATTGTTAATTTCATAATGTGAATAGAGTCTACGATCAATTTAATAACTTTTTAATCGTAACAAGATCAACAGGAAAGATTGATTAAGAACATCAACTTGCACATTAAACAGTATTTTAAAGTAACTTGAAATATTGATGAGCAAATGAATAAATAAATCGTCAATTATACAAACATCGAAAGTCATAAGGACTTGGCAAGTATATCCCAAATCGAAATCGCACCTCACACACAAACCTTACGCCACACTCTCGGCAGAACATGATCGGTCTGTTACCAGGACTCGAAAGGTTCGCGGTGGGAAGCTGGCCTGCTAGCTTTTTGCCAAAACAACGCTAGGTCGGCTGCTGGCAAAATGAAAGTAACTACGATCAAGAACATCGTAGGTGTTCTTAACTTGTCAATAAGAGAATTCTAAATTCTATTTGAGATGAAATAATAAAGTAGACATACATACAAGTGAAAGTCAAATGGAGTTTTCAATTTCAAACAAAGAGTTTTCGTCATGAGAAAGCTCTTACAGAAACAAAGTTGAGTTTGGTCTAAAGCATGTCACATGATATCGATTGCGAGGATAGTAATTTGCATATTTGATTTCCTTTCACTTTTCAATTTTATATTGACCACCCAGACAAATGAGTATATTTTGCGTCATACCATATCCACGCAACCCTGCGCGCACTAGCGCCTACCCTTGTTTGCATTGTCCCAGCCACATGCATTTGAACTTGAAGGCTGGACGGCTTGGGCTCGAGACACAAAGAGGGCACAAGATCGCAATCATCCTCAATTTTATATAACAAAATGTAATCATTGTACAGAAGGCTTTCTAATGTAACAGATATTGACTGGTAGGATGTGTAATGTAATATTTTTGGACTGCACAGGAGTTACATTTTCCCTTGTGACCACATTTTAACTTCAGGGTTTTCTGAAAATTTACATAACCCCTGGGGAAAATATAACTTCATTTTGCAGTCCAATTTTTTTAAAATATTTAATAAACACCCTCCCAGTCAATCTGTATATTATTTGTCCATCAGTTACATGTACATGTAGCTGTTTGAGGAGTTTAACATTTCTGTAACATGTTTTCATGTACAGAAATCACTGTTTTGTAGGACTAAAAAAAAGTCGCTTTCATCTGTGCATGTGACATGTACATGTCAACAGTAATTAATTCGGTCATTACATTTTGCCACTCTATAAAGAATTTCAATCTCTCTTTTGAATATCAAAATATACAGTGTACGGGTATGTTCCTGCCCTGCAATCGTGAACTCCCTACCAACATACATGTACAATGCCACAAGATTTTTGAGACCTTTCTTAATTATTATATTACTTTCCCCCTTTATACATGTAGAAGAAATAAAAGAAGATGGGATCGCTGAGAAAGTTAAAGAGTATGACGAACAAATGGCTGAGTATAGGTACAGATTTCGCCAGTGGCTAGCTAATAACACGGTAAGTAAGATTAATTTGTTTTCTTCGTCCCTTTTAGATTGTCCCACACATATGAAGTATCATTGTTCTAAAGTGTACCAATCACCCAAAATATATTGCTCTGGATGTTGAGGGTTCATTGAGCTTCAAATATTACTGCAATAAATTTGAAGTTCAATACACTCTCAATTAATGTTAAAATGACTTGTAAGTAGACTAGTCAAAAGTCCTGTACGTCCTAAGAGAAGAGGCGTAAATATTCACTTCTGAATGACAAACGCCTATAAACTAAAACAACAACAACAACGTGCTCACATACATTGTAGAAAATAGCCCACATGAATCCCGAGTCCGATATAGGTTTGAGAACAGAGTTTTTATGAATATTAACAGTTGGCCCATAGAATGCCGGGAAAAGTTTTTTGAGGCTAACTTTATACATTCTGGCCCGTATTCTGAAGTCAGGTTTAACTTTAAAACTAGGTTTAAGTCTAGTCTAAGCCTCGCCTAACTCTCAGATTTAAACCTAGGTTTAACATTGCGTTTCTGAAGTCAGGTTTAACTTAAAGCTAGGTTTAAGCCTGGTCTAACTCTGTGGAAATTGTACACATATTTAAACCTGGGGTACACCTAGTCTAAGTCAGGTCTAACTATTTGTTGGATATTCAGAGAAGAAGATGACACCATTAAAAGGCATTACGACGAATTATTGCAAATAATGAGACCGGAGAGACTTCTTATGGAAGAAAAAACCTTTCACAATCATGGCGACAATGATTTTTTTTTGCATCGCTGTCGTTTTTAAATAGGCAAACAAACAGCGATTTGCACTTGCTAGCTAGCTGACTCCAACACACACATCGCGTGCGGATGAAAGTTCGCCTTGCGATTTTGTGCATTCGGCAAGTTTGAACATTAATTTGGATACTTCATTTGCTTATTGAATCTTTATGCCTAATATTTTCTAAGTCTTAAGATTTTATATTTTATATAAGATTGTGTGATTTATATAGTACGACAATCCTTGAAACTAAAAAGTTGCCAAAGTAAATCAACACGTATCACTTTGTTGCAGATGAAAACAAATATAGTAGCCCCATACCTTTAGCTTGACGTAATGCTCACGTAGTTTTTAAACTGAGTGCAATACACATTTTCAAATTGCGTCCCAACGTCAACGATGTAAACAAATGCGAGTTAAAATAAAAGTGTAAGGTTGGATTAGAGCTCAGAGTAAATCCTAGAACTCTAGAGCTAAATCTATATTTATAAGACAATCATGGATTAGTTTAATTAAGAGCCAACGAGCGTTTTAAGCCGGGACTCTAGACCTAGTACTAGAGTTTTGGGTAGCATCTAGATTTATTGATTATTTATTTATTCGTAAAGATCAATTCCACTTCGATTCAGACTTTTTCAGCAGTGTTTACAATACATCAAAGGGTAAAACAAAACAAAAAATAACGCCATAAAGTTCAACGGTTGCTTCGAAAGAGATTTGTTTGTGTCAAATATTTTGAATTGAAATTATTAAATTTGCAGCACGAAATCGGGCTATAAAAAAGCCTATATCAGCTACCCTGGAAGATTGGTGAGCTGTACTGAGCATGTGCAGTAGAAGCAGACTACATCTCCATGGTAGTTAAACCTTGGCTTAACTTTAAACCTGGGTTTTAGACTTAAACCTGTTTTTAACTAAACCTGGCTTTCAGAAACTGAAATGATACTTAGACCTGAAGTCTGGCTTAGTTAAACCCGGGTTCAAAGTTAAACCTGGGTTTAACTAAACCTGACTTTAAAAACATTTGTTATAGTGGGGGCTGTTAGAGATATTTTGGGGCAGATTCTTCTAAAAGCACCACATTTGGCCCAGAGGTGGCCTTTTTTGTTTTGTAGCATTTTTGTTTATTGTATTCATTCAGTAAAAAATATAAAAAAAACATACATCTTCATTGGTTCACATAACATATCAAAATATAAAGAAAATTGTGCATTCCTGAAAAAACATAATATAGTTTAATACACAGTACATAATGCTGCTTGTAAGTGTCGGCTTGCATGGTGATGTAGATATACAGTAGGTTTGCGGTTGCACCATGTGTGTGAGAGAGAGAGAGGTTTGAGGAGTCCTGAAAAGGACTCTGACTCAGTTATCTTTCTTGGAGGAGTGTAGTCCTGAAAAGGACTGTTTGTTATCTTTCTTAGCATATAGTTCTCAGGAGAACTATAGCGCTTGGAGAGGATGAGTGGCTCGACGTTTCGAACAGGTTGACTATCCGTCGTCCTCTCCAAGCGCTATAGTTCTCCTGAGAACTATATGCTAAGAAAGATAACAAACTACACTCCTCCAAGAAAGATTACTGAGTCAGAGTCCTTTTCAGGACTCCTCAAACCTCTCTCTCTCTCACACACATGGTGCAACCGCAAACCTACTGTATACAGTACATAATGTTTTCAAATTAATTATACTGAATAAATATTATAAATCAAAGCCTTACACACAGACAGACAGACACACCACACACGCTCACATACTCAGAAAACATACAAACTTACCTATCCCCCTCCCCCCTTCATTCCAAAGCTCAACAAATCCCCCTCCTTTCCCGAGCAATCACATCTACACATTTGTTGGAAATTCTGTCCCTTCCTTTTCCTTATGACCAAATTATATAAAAATGTTTGAGTCTGAGAAAGAAGTATTTGCCTCGCCGTCCTTAACTGTGGAAGTTGTCCCATTTTCTGAAGTGAAGTGTTAAAGTGCCTCTCTCCCCCGCTAATTCCTATTCTTCTTGCCTATTTTCTATAATTCTTTTTTAAATTTCTTAAGGAATTGGGGGTCTATTTATCATCAAAGGGAACCCCATGAATAGCCGAGTCGCTGCGAATTGCGCTAGCAAGAATCTCAATGCAAAGTAAAAATAAATAGGCAGACAAAGGATCACCTTGTCTCACACCTTTCGGAATAGAAAAATATCCAGTCGATACGTCTCCATTAAAAACACAACTTTGAGCATTCTTATAAATTATTTTCATCCATTTACAAAATGTCGGTCCAAAACCAAAGGCTACTAAGACCTTTTGTAAAAACACGTGTGAAACCAAGTCAAACGCTTTTTCAAAATCTATTGCTAACAAATAAGCAGGTACTTTATTTTGAGTTGTATGAAATATTATGTCGTGGATGAGTGGATATGTCACCGGACTGAGGATCACAAGGTCCGCGGATCAAGTCCCACCGCGGCACTAATGTCCTTTGGCAAGACATTGATCTACATTTGCCACTCTCCAACCAGGTGTTAAATGGGTACCCGGTAGGATGCGAAAGCTAATGTGCTTAGATTAGCAAGTGTGCGCTTGTAAAAATGACGCCTGGCTGGAATGCTCCCCAGGGAGTGGAGAATGTGCATACATTGTGTGCCGGTAAGCCTGAATCCGATGACCGGGGTAATAATATTTATATCTGTAAAGCGCTTTGAGAGGGCCTTCGGTCCTGAAAAGCGCAGAACTAGCTACATGTATTATTATTATAATTATTAATTAACCAAATTGTCTCACCTTTCTGCCCTTAAAGGGATCGTTTAACAATGTTAAATCTGAGATACACGGCCCTACGTGTTATCAGTGTCTGTGACATGGTGTAATATGGAAGCCCTAAAAAAATTGTGCTTCAAAATGATCAAGAAGTGCCTCAAAAAAGTAAAAATCTGTAAGTGACCGGTTTTACCATACTTGTTTTCCCCAATAGACTGTAGTGTTATAAAAACCGTTAGGAAAACAAAAAATGTAATTTAGATTACCAATTGTAAATATCTTGATAATCAGACAGGCGATCGGCTTGTAAAAGTCATGGGGTTCCTGACTGACCTAAAGGTTTATAATTATCATCCAGAATTTTGTTTCAGAATCTGAGACAAAGTTACCGGATCCCTTTAAGATATCCCACCTGATCAATCCAAATAACTTCTGGTAACACTTTTTAAATTCTTGTTGAAAGAACTTTGGTTAGAATCTTGTAGTCCACATTAAGTAAGGAAATGGGTCTGTATTTTTTAATTTTTAACAGGACTTTGCCTTCTTTATGAATTAAAAAAGTTACTGCCTGTTTTTGTGAGTGGGAGAGTTCACCCTCACAAAAGGATTCATTCAAAGTATCAAACACTACGTCTCCTATTACCGGCCAAAATAATGAATAAAATTCAACACTTGTTTTATAAAAGTTCATTCCTTTCAAAACTGCAATACATTCCCTCTCTTTAACTTTCCCTTCACAAATATCCTTAGAATCTGGAATTAGTTTGGGTAGATCTGTGAAAAAAGCATCACATCAAATTTGACTATCATTTCTGCTCCGCAAATTTCCTCTTTCACGACCGTATATTGCAGGCTTTGGTACGCCGCTGGGTAAGGGCATTTGGTCCTGGCGTTACAGCCTTTGTTGGTTGGGATTTCTTACGTGTCAGTAGGCGGTTAATTTATTCACCGCCCTAACTTCCCTCCTTAGATTGTTCCGCGTTGCGGATCATCGCTTCTGCAGGTTCAGAGCCACCTGGCTCGTGCCGCACCTCATATACCGGTGGCGCTAGGCGCCCCTCCTGGTGAGGAGTCGTCTAGTCCGTGGGTGTGCCCGCCCCCTTGGGGCCAGGCTCCCTACGAAGTTGAGTTTGGGGACCAAGATGCGGATTCCGGTTAGGAATTTTGGGCCAGTGTTGGCCCCCATGTACCTCGGGGGTTGACAGCAGACGCTCAGGCGCTGCTGACTAAGTACTTGCCTGGGACCTTCACTCCAACCCAGTCGGAGGGAGCCCAGGCTTCACGATTCTTCTGTCTGGTACTCCTTCTAAAGGGATACCATTGACGAACGACTTCAAGACGGTATACAAGAATGTAGCTGCAGAGACGTCTCCTAAGTCGATACGCAAGGATTTTGCATTTAGGTCTCCAGAAACTCTTGGTTTCTTTGAGCCCAAATATTTTTCGCCCGACCTGACTCATTTGGCGGCAAGACTGGGCGTCAAATTCAAAGGTCATCAGTACCAGACTTTAGACAAGCCGGTACAGGCAAGTGAGGTACAGGCAGGATCAGGAATGAGATTGACAGCTTACCTGGGGTCGCTTCTAACCCTAAGGGTCAGGACTAGGGAGCTTGCCATTTCTGAGGCTGATAAGATGATCGTGAACAAGATTTTGTTTTCTGTCACTGGGTCGCTGTGGGCACAGCTCTCTTTGGGGGCTACCCAAGCGACGAATCTCAGGAGAGAATTTGCTCTCTCAGCTTTAGGGGTTTTGAAAAGAGACTTCCCTCTCTGTTGGCGGGGGTGCCTTCTTCAGAGGAACACCTCTTCGGAGGCCAATTCGCGGCAATTTTGCAACACGGCGGAAATTTTTTAAAACAACCCCAGCCGCCTTAGCAAAAGGTGAAGACTCCTTATCAACGTAGAGTAGTGCAGGCACCACCTTGTGTGCCAGCGCTGGTTGTTCCCCAGCCCAGGGGCGATTTTGAGCCGTCTCAAGGGAGAGGCTCCTTCAGGGACAGAGGGGCATCCTGTCCGCGGCAGGGCTACGGCCCGGCCTAGGCAGGCGTTTTGATGCCGGGCCAAGGATCACAAGGTTTGTGAACGCTTTGGTTCTTCCTTCCCGCTTGCGAAGCGATTAGCGAAGACGCATTTGTGCGCTCCGTCGTGCGAGACGGGTTTGGCATAAGGCTTGAAGAGCCCCTCCCGGACTGCGCGATTCATATTCATCAGCCAGCCTTATCCGCTGCTGGAGAAGGGCGCTATAGAGAGGGTGAGAGACCATCAACATCTCTGTCTCTCAACGATTTTTGTGATCCCCAAGCGCTCCGGGAAGCTGCGGATGATCTTGAATATGAAAATAGTCAATAGTTTCATCCTCCTTGTACACTTTCGGATGGAGACCTTGGCCTCCATTTTGCCCTAGATCGAGCGGACGGAGTGGGCCGTCTCGCTTGACCTAAAGGATTCATACTTGTCATGTCCCGATCCATCCCCGTTCACAGGATCTTCTGGGTTTTGCCTTCAAGGGCGAGACCTTCAGGTTTCATGCACTGAGTGGTCTGGAGCAAAAGGTGCAACTGAACCCGGAGATCCACCTCCGTACTCGCTAGCAGGAGCCAGTCGTCTAGATAGACGAAGAGGGGCAGGCCTCAAAAACCCGGCCAGCGCATGAAACCTGAAGGTCTCGCCCTTGAAGGCAAAACCCAGAAGATCCTGTGAAGGGGGATGGATCGGGACATGAAAAGTGAGTCATCTCCCACTCGTACCCCAGTGTATTTGGGTGCTGAGATCAATATCCCGAATCAGGTCGCTCGTCCCTCTAGATCAATTTGTTTGCCGATACTTTCAACCACCGCCTTCGGGCGTATTGTTCGAGGGTTCAGGATCCAGAGGCTTGGGCTCTGGATGCTTTCGGGGTTACGCTCCCCCCCCCCCCCCCCCCCGCCCCCCAATTCCTCTGATCCCTCAGGTCCTGTGGAAAATCAAGGAGGATCGGCCTTGGGTACTGTTGAAGGCTCCGCGTTGGCCAAGGAGACCGTGGTTTCCTCTCCTTCTGTCGCTTTTTGACGGACTGCCTTTCCCTCTCCCGCTGAGGCTGGACCTAGTGTCCCAGCGTCTGTGGGGGATCCGGCATCATCGGCAAGGGTGCTCTCTCTGACCGTCTGGCCGTTGTCGGGGAGGACGCTAGGGCTTCCCAGCTTATAGTCCAGAGTAGTAGGGACTCCATGAGGACTCTTTACAATTCTCTCTTGGAGCCCTTCTTCATTTGGAGTGAAGACCTCAGGGGCTTGCCATGTACGGTTTCGGTAGGCGTAGTAGTGGATTTTTTTATTTCATTGTTTGACAAGGGTAGAGCCCTGTCCACTATCCGTGGCTACCGTTCGGCCATTGCCGCCATTCATGTCGGGTTCCCGGACCGTTCAGGGGTGTCTAAAACGCATTTCTTGTACAAGCTTTTGCGTTCCTTTTTTCTGCAGCAGCCAGCTAATCCGAAGGTTTTTTACGCTTTGGCAAAGCCTCCTTTTGAGCCTTTATCTAAGGCCTCACTTATTCACTTGACAGTGAAAACAGTGTTTCTTATGGCAATAGCTTTCGGGGCAGCAAAGGAATACGCTCCATGCGCTGTCTACCGCCCCCAGCCACATCAGGTGGGAGAGGCGGGGGGTTTGGTTGGTCCCACAGCCTTCCTTCATTGCCAAAAATCAGTCGGTGTCCTTTGGACCGGTGGAAGTTTTCCTCAGTCTTCTTTCGAAATTCTCCTCAGTCGCAGAGGACAAGGTCTGGTGCCCAGTCAAGGCACGCAAGTGGTATTTGGATAGAACTAAGGATGAACAGTTATTTCTAATTTCGCAGGAGCCCTTTTCTCCTGCGTCTCGAGAATCCATCTCTAGATGGAAAGTGGAATCAGGAAGCTATTCAGACGGCTGGTCCTAAGGCGCTTCTCCCAGAGGGCAGGGCTAGGGCGTGCGTTTGGACAACATTTTGAAGGCCACCTTTTGGCGGTCTCCCAATTCCTTTAATTTGTTTTATCTATGGGACGTTCCCTCTGGGGAGGTGTTGTTTGCAACTGCGTTCCCCAGTGATCTCCTTCTTGTTCGGGACATGCCTCCCGATCCGTTCTGTTTTGGTCTAGCAAATAATAGGTACATGTAGATACATTCATTTATTTTGGTAAATCAGAAAAATCAGAACTGATTTTATTATTTACTATATTAATCTATGTATCTACATAATTATGTCCCTCCCTCCGTCTCTTCTCATTGCGAGCAACATGTCCGAGGCGTTGTCTCTGGCGGCTCATGAAAGAGGATGAATGGCAGGCATGCGTTGTGCACGTGATCCCTGGGAAGGCGGTGTATTTGGGATGGGGCATGCGCGAATGTAACGTTTTTAAAGTTCTCGATGGTGGCGTAGTCTGGATAAACTAGCAAATAATAGGTAGAAACAGAGATTTATATAGTAAATAATAAAATCAGTTCTGATTTTTCTGATTTATGGGGTTTTCGTGGTCAGAGAATCTGATTATAATGTTCTTTCATCGATTTGAGGACTCCTTTGGGGCTGTTACAATGGGCAAATGCGACGATGTTTATACTTAAATTTTCTCTTTTGTGGGATGTCATATGTTGGTATGAAACCAATTTTATGGTTTTACAGTGGTTATTAACATGCACACATAAACATACTGACATACATTAGTTAAAGGTAAAGACCGGTTTTGCCATCAAAACTTTTGAAGGCAATATTTAAACAATATTGAATGGATATATTGCACCCAAAACCCTGGAACCGCAATTTGACCACTACTGGTCTATATCTTTAACCCTTACATACACACGAACACCACACAATCATCACACACACATGCACACATACGCGCATACACCCAATTTATGTTACCATTAAGTCTGTCAGTTCTGTTTATTGTAAGGAATAATATTCTTGTCAATTTTGATTCTACCAAGTTAAAACATGGTGGACAATGGTTGGCATGGCTTCAACAATAATTAGTTTGTGGCATGAACATTGATGCTCTGTTTATGAACTGCCGTTTTAAGTGCTTAATAATTATGAGGGTTTATTTCCCTATTACTTATTTGATGTGAGTTGTAATTCTATTTTTTTTCTCAGTAGTTATATAATTCAGATCCTTGAATGTCATTTTACCTGGGTTTTATTTTTAGAATTTTTCCATAAAATCCTAAAATGTATGTTAAAAAACAACCCTTTTGATTACGGTCGGCCTACAGGCTCAGTTATGGTATGCATGAGTGGTGTCCCTCAAAAAGAATCATAATTTGCTTGATTCGTCTATTCTATATTGTTCATCTATTCCTATGTTGGGTGAAAATAGTTACAGTTACACAGCTGTTGTGTTTAAAGAGACAAATACAAAAAGCAAGGCAGGCTTTCCAATATTCAATCTTTGGCCAGAAGTGATTACTGTCATGGTTTGTATCCAGTAATTCAATCAGCAAGTTCAACTAGTCACTAAAAATAAATATAGAAAAGCAAGGAAGGCTTTCCAAAATTCAATCTTTGGTTTGAAGTGATTACTGTCCTAGTTTGTATCCAGTAATTCAATCAGCAAGTTCAACTGGTCACTACAAATAAATATAGAAAAGCAAGGCAGGCTTTCCAATATTCAATCTTTGGTTTGAAGTGATTACTGTTATAGTTTGTATCCAGTAATTCAATCAGCAAGTTCAACTGGTCACTAAAAATAAATATAGAAAAGCAAGGCAGGCTTTCCAATATTCAATCTTTGGTTTGAAGTGATTACTGTTATAGTTTGTATCCAGTAATTCAATCAGCAAGTTCAACTGGTCACTACAAATAAATATAGAAAAGCAAGGAAGGCTTTCCAATATTCAATCTTTGGTTTGAAGTGATTACTGTCATAGTTTGTATCCAGTAATTCAATCAGCAAGTTCAACTGGTCACTGCAAATAAATATAGAAAAGCAAGGCAGGCTTTCCAATATTCAATCTTTGTTTTGAAGTGACTACTGTTATAGTTTGTATCCAGTAATTCAGTCAGCAAGTTCAACTGGTCACTACAAATCAATATAGAAAAGCAAGGCAGGCTTTCCAAAATTCAATCTTTGGTTTGAAGTGATTACTGTCCTAGTTTGTATCCAGTAATTCAATCAGCAAGCTCAACTGGTCACTAAAAATAAATATAGAAAAGCAAGGAAGGCTTTCCAATATTCAATCTTTGGTTTGAAGTGATTATACTGTCATAGTTTGGCATCAACATCTGTAACTTAACATCTTGCTCTGGCTCCTAACCATTAGGAGCCACAGCATATAACACTGAGTTCCCATAGGACATATATTTATTCAGATGGTCATATCTCAGCCAATACTTCACATATATTCAATTGGTTTTCGACATATGGACATTATTTTTTATGCTCTTTTGGAAAATGAAGAAAAAAATTGAGAAATTTTTAAATTAGATTTTTGATGACGTCACACTTCACCATTCTATAGGCCACCCTGCCTATAAATAAATTCCAACCTCAATTTTTCATCATATTGAATTGCGTAATGTAGGCGAGACCGCCAAGAGCGTTTCCCTTGTTTGTTTTGGGGGGACAGAGAAACTGGCAAGAATTTTATAATGAATTGTCAAATGGCAATTTTCAAGTATTGTGAGGGTTTTTATAGACAATAATATTTTACATGTATTTTCTATCAAAATTGATTAACTATAGTCTAGTTGAAAATCACATGTTTCAATAAAACCAACAAAGACTGGAATATGTATGTGTGTATGTGCATTTGGTCTCGTAAGTACACTTCCAGCCCATCAAATTTTTCATTTTACTTTTGAGTAATAGGTGTAAGAATGCTTAGAAAGTATTTTTCTCATATTACATGGCTGCTACATATAAAGTATGTCAACTATTCCTCATGGGAATGAAAAAAAAAATCTAACGAGCAAAAAGTGATTACATTCTGCTTTAACCAGCAATGCATCATTGCAGGGTCGTAATCACATTTTGGTTTAAGTGAACGGTAAGATTGTTGAAGGTTGATGAAAAAACTGAGTAATTTGTGCATGAAATGACATGGAGGTACATGTTTTTTATAAGTAAACCTTTGTTATGTTTTTCTCACATTTTTCTCGACATACCATTGAATGCAAAGAAACCGGCAAGCAATCAGCATCCATATATCTTTATACATGTTTTATTCTCAAAACTAGTAATAGCAATATCTAAAGATTTTTTTTAGACATACAAGATAAAAGTGATATACATATACAATTTTTTTAGATTGACTTGCGCTGTTTGAAAATGAAGTCTTATGTATTGTGAACAACCATACACATATGTCTTCTTGGTTGCTTTATATGATATTTCAGTACAAAGTTTTTAAAAAAGCCAAAGTCAGGTAATGGCTGCAATGCATTTTGTTTTAATAAAGAGAATTATTGATTGATCCCGATCGGGTTTGCAAAAGTTTGCGATAGCCGCAAAATAGAATAATTGTGATTCAACATTTGTGCAATCCACAGAAATTAGTTGCAATGAAAACTTATGTCAACTTTTAAACAATCCAAGAAAGTTTCATGGTGTATGACATACACGTACATGTATTTTATAAGGAAAGCTTTGTTATGTTTTTCTCACAGACGTGCCCTGATGGAATTAAGAATACCTGCCCAGCTGCCGGTTCTCCTGAGTGTTTGTAAGCTCTGTGCTGCGAAAGCGTCAAAATACTCTGTGGCAAGTTTTAAAGTCAACTCATTACAAATCACTCTTGCAGTGAAATGTGAATGAAAAGTGGTTCTTTGCATCTTGGGCTGTATTAATCTTCTTCTCTTTTAAAAAAAAACTGAAATAAAAGGTTTAGTATGCAAACTGCTGGGGAAATTTGTCTGCTCTCCGACACTTGATCTTGTTGATACAACCCTGGTGTACTTGCATTCCCATGTACAGTTAACAACTAATTAACGTTTACATCTAAGAATATTCAAGCATTCTCTAATTCAACCAGTCCACCTTTCATTCTTGAGTTACGAAAAAAAGAAAAAAAAAGAAATAAATTTTACCACAAGTACCGGTATGAATAATTCAGTCGTTAGCTGTACAAGTAATACAGGTAAATGCCTAGGGTGGAGTTTCCAAACATTTTGCCATTGTATATTAGGGTCTGAATGTCTGAATCGGTCCTTCTTATCATATGCAATCTCCAGAAGATTAATTTGTCTTTCTTACATTCATCATAATCATTGGCAGGAATATTAAACTCCATATATGGGGTTTAAGTGATTAATACCATTAAAAGTTATCCCGTCTAGAAATCACCTGTTTAAGAGCCAGATCAGGGTGTTAAGTAGTTACCTACAGAGGTAACGTCCTCCTCAGTTTTGGTTCTGATCAGACCACATACAGAATTACTCCAAATGTGTATTATTGCTACTCAATATGTAAAATATGTGATTTTTATATTGAAAGATTGAATGATATGATCTGTGGCAAGACTGAGGAGCAAGGCCTTTTTTATTCATTGCCTTGTGCATTTTATTTTTCATCTTGTAAATTGGGTATAAATGTATGGCAACTTGAATCCCTTCACTTATTGAAAATGCAAATTATACAGTCAAACCTACTTTAGTGACCACCTGTCTATGAAGCCAACATCAAATTCAGTAGTATTTTGCAGGAATTATGAATATGTCATGTATTTCCTATCTGTGAAATTTAAACATTAGCTGTGTCCTAGTATTCAAATTATGTGAGGAAACCTGTTTACTTTCTAGACTTCACTGTCGGACATTATTGAGTGATGGACTGACATCTATTTTTCTTTGGTAATAACATACATAAAAGGAGCATTTGTCTACGTCAATAACCCACTACGGTACTTTTAATGGCCAAAATTAGACTGATTGAATCTTTATGCAGCACAAAACGTATGAACATTCTGTAAAAGGGCCTGAAAAAAGTGTTGAGGGAAGTTCTAACTCAGTGTTTTCTTTCAAATGCCGTTCAAATTTAATCTTTTCATTTTTTGGGCCTGCAAATGAGACATTTGGGAGTATGTTGTTCAAATTGTGCAAAATAGGGGGTAATTTTCAACTTTGCTAATGGTCATGTGCTACATACATGTTTGAGCATGAAGTGGCATTGCCATGCAGGGCCTGGTCATGTGATTCTGGTATTGGCTCAGGAGCCATGTCACATTTCTTGATGTATCAATTGTAATCTGTGGTATAAAAGTACATGTATGTGCCTATACTTTTGAAAGGTTTAATACCATCAAATGTAAGTGCATTTAATGTATATAATTGGAGGGTAATATTGCTCTGTAGTATATAATATAATCGTAGTCAAGATCTGCGATTTAAATAGATTGTAAATATTATGTATGATACTTGAACATGGCAGTGGTTTGGAATTGTTCTTCATCTGGCAAAACCATTAACAGATGATCACGAAAAGTGGGATAATTATTATAGTACACTTTGTTTTGTAAAATCATTGGTCTGTATATCTAGTTTAGTTCAATTATTAGATCAGTATGGCAGTGATTTGGAATTTTCCTTTTTTCTGGCTATACCATTAACAGATGATCATGAAAAGTTGGATAAATATATCAGTGTATGCTTTGTTTTGTAAAATCCTTCATATGCGTGTGAAGTTTGGTTCATTTATTAGATCAGCATGGCAGTGATTTGGAATTGTCCATTTTCTGGCAATACCATTAACAAATGATCACGAAAAATGGGATAAATATATCAGTATGCTTTGTTTTGTAAAATCCTTCATCTGTGTATCTAGTTTAGTTCATTTATTAGATCAGCATGGCAGTATTTGGAATTGTCCATTTTCTGGCAATACCATTAACAGATGATCATGAAAAGTGGGATAAATATATCAGTATGCTTTGTTTTGTAAAATCCTTCATCTGTGTATCTAGTTTAGTTAATTTATTACATCAGCGTTTTTCAACCGGGTTGCAGCAGCACACTAGGGTGCCATCAGACATCACTAGGGATGCCGCAAGATGAGTAAATATTTGTTTAATAATTTTTTGGAATAACCTCTATTTCGTGAAAACCAAATATTAGAAACGGCTAAATTATGTATTTTTGAGTGAGGAAATGGCATTTTAAAAGATTATAAAGTTTCCTTCTCACTCACTTCCTTGCTCCCAGCTTATAAACATGATGATTTTTGGTAGCAAAGTGCCCGAATACCTCAATATCAAAGCAACGAGGTGCCTGAATAGCCTTCTACTCTACAGTGAGATGCCCAAATATGTAATGTCTAGCAATATTTAGAAACAAGATAATCCTGGGCAATGAGATGCCTGAATATCCTCGTATTCGTGCATCGAACTGACCGCATATGGTGATTTTTTGTATTCATGTATTGGCAGCAAGGTCCCCGCATACACTTAATTTGATATTTTATCTAGTGTTTTGATTATAAAATAATTTGTTATCATATTAAAAATGTCATTATTTATTTGGCTCGCTCAATTCGCTTTCTCGCAAGGTTTAGAAACAATTTTCCTCATGTGACAAGTGTCAGCGTGATATGAAAATTGATCTTTTATAAATGAATTTTAGATTTGGGATTTGGGTTGACACAAAACTTTTTTTTTCTCAAAAGGGTGCCGTGACTAAAAAAAGGTTGAAAAATGCTGTATTAGATGATGCTAAATTAATTTTTGTTTAAAAACTATATCTGTGTAACGAAACGTACGTAATGATAACTAATTCTTTTATAGTTTGCATGTGTGTCTCAAAAAATAATATTGAATTTTGTATATTATATTATATCATACACAGGATGTCAAAAGATGCATTGCGCATAATCGCCCAAAAGAAGAAAGATCCCTCCCTTCTTTTTCTGAATGGCAACTTGTTTTCTCCATAATAAAGTCAATTTCGTTTTGTTTTGTCTTTCTGTAATCCTAATTAGCAATTTGTATTTAATTCTTTTCGTGGGACAATAAATTTATTGTGCCTCTAAAGTGGAAAGAAAAGAGAAAATGGTAGATTAGGATTAAAAAAAAAAAAAGAATATTAATTTGTTATAAATGGAACTTTTATTGATTATATCCATAATGCTGAAATTGTATATTGTAAGTGTAATGCGAATTGATTATAAAATGTCTTGCAGCTGCTTTTATGTCTTGTCTCTAAGAAACTTTGAAATATTTCTCTCTTTTTTTATTAAGAATGTAATTTTTGTACACATACAATAATGTTTAAATAATAGAACAGACACTTGTTACCACTTGGTGAATTGAATATATTTTATCTTCAATACTGAAAGCCTGAAAACATCTCAAAGCTGTATGTTGACAGTGTTTATTTCATTTAGATTTGTTTTTATTTTCTGGTTTTTGTTGTGTGCTTTTTAATTCATGTTCTTTCATAAAAGAAAATTACAGCACAATCATATCTGTATTTTATATACATTTGTAGGTGTTAAAGGTATAGACCAGTTTTGGAATTGCCCCCTCTCAAAAAATGAAATGGAAGCTCTTATTACCGATCATTTGAAAGAATATGTTTTGACTAATACGTGATGATACAAATTTTGCCGGAAAACCGCCCACTGATTGATATATTTACTAATTTATCATATCGATTGCAGTACACACCAATACTTATATGCTAGATGAATAACCTTTTCTGATCGATTCAACAACGTTTCTTTCACAATGCAATCGCATGACCAGAACGGTCTATACCTTTAAGGTTCTAAATCTTGCTTATCGGACTATTGCTTTAATCATGTCTGGATGTACAACTTTGTACAATTAAAGGGTCTTTTAAAAAGACTATATGAATTTAACATGCTTTTGATTGTGAGTAATGTTTCTTCAGGAATACTGGAAATCAAGTAGCATAAAATCCTAGGGTGGTGAACGACTTTCATTAAAGCGTTTAGGGAGGGGGAAGACTTAACTCCGTTTCATTGACGATGAGCCATAGACGAAAGACTTTATGCATGGCTGATTATCAATAAAACGGAGTTAAGTCTGTTGTCAATTCTGTTTGTTGCTACGGCTGGCAGCCAGTGAAAACAAATTCGTTTAATCAAATTATGGAAATGCAAGCATCACTTTAAACAAACAGAACTTTGTTATTCCTGGCTTATTTTTCCTGATAGAGGTGTCATATGAAAGGGCAGAAAATGAACTTTCTAGAAATGTGATTTTCTCTTTGAAATTCAGATACCGCCTGCCAAATAACTTTTTGGTACCCTCTCTACAAATTGTTTTAAATTACTCATGCATGAAATATGCATATGAGTTGCAAACTAATGAAAGGGGAGGATCTAAGCTTTACAAATATGTGTCATTTAATTATAATTGTGATTAAAGGTACTATGTCCCTTTTGCAGCCAACCTCAAATGCTGTAGAACTTTGCAGGAATTATGAATATGTCATGTATGACCTATCTGTGAAATTTAAACGTTAGCAGTGTCCTCATATTCAAATTATGCATGGAAACCCGTTTACTTGCTAGACTTTACTGTCAGACACTATTGAGTGACTGACTGGCTTTTTTTCTTCTTTGGTAATAGCATACATTAAAAGAGTTGTAAAGGGTACATGAGCATTTGTCTACATCAATAACCCACTTCTTGTGATGGCCAAGATTAAACTGATTGAATCTTTGCGCAGCATAAAACGTATTACCATTCGGTACAATTGTCTGAAAATCAAGACTATTACTTTTGGGCTCTATAGCCCTGAAGTCAATTTGACAACTGATAGTCGTTATTTTCCCACTTAAGAACATTTTCAAGCCCCACCTTTTTTAGGGAAGTTCTAAATTAGTATTATCTTTCAAATGCAGTTGGAATTTAACTTTTTCATTTTTTTGGCCTGCAAATGGGACATAGTACCTTTAAGTTATGATAAAATATCAATAATTCTCGGTTTCGTTTTTTCGGGACGCACTGTATATTGTTTTTGTATTAATACAGACATTCAGTAAAAAAAACAAAAAAACAAGGATGTGTGGGATACAGAAAAATGGTTTTGCAAATTCCATACAAAGCTGCATCCGGAATAAACATGGATAAAAAGAATTAGACAATTGATCATGAAACTAGTTTTGAAACAAATACGCCAATAAAATAGTAAAGGAGGTACTATGTATATTATACTATATATATTTATATATTTATTTATTATATGTTTCCAAAAGGTAGGACAGTAATGGGAAATTTCAATTTAAAGGTTAAGTCCACTCAAAAATATTGAGTAAAATCAGAGAACTATATAGTGAAGTGTATAAAATACTATGGTAACTTCAATTTTTTTGATAAATTCACTCATTTACATATTCATGGTATAAGGTCATGAAATTCACAATTTTACCCATAAATCGTATTTAAGCATTCTTTTTCACTTCATATATTTTTTAAACCATTTGGAATAACAATACAACAAACAAAATCAGAAGAGCCAGGTTATTCCTTATGCTATCTCTTGTTTTGATAATTTCTTAAGTATCTCATTGTTTTTTTTAACTTATGTATTTTATTGTTTTTGTTGTTTTATTTCATTTCTAACTACAATTTTACTATTTTGACCCCAAAACAAATTAAACAACCAATGTTTTTATCTCTTTTTAGGAAAAATGATATTTCCGTATGTTTTGTACACAAATCACAAAAATGACAGATTTTCGGGCTGACGTGCGAAGACAAAAAAAGAAATAAGTCATGAAAGGAAAACTTAATATCTGCCGCGGTTCCGGAGTAGTCGCGAAATTACTACAGGATGGGTCAAATTGACCCCCCCCCCCCTCCCAGTTAACATAGGGTTAAGGACAGAGGTCCCCTAGTTGATTAGCATAGTAGCTCACATATGCTTTTAGCAGTCACGCAAAACAAACACTCGCAAACTATTATTCAATAAGATCTGAGAATGCATACTATTATTAAGATCTATTAGGAATAAATCTTTGTCAAAATGATTCCATAAATTGCGGTAAAAATAATTATTCCACCTTTATGACCAACAGTGTACCGATATTAGATCATGTTGGCATAAGATGACACAAAAAATGGATAACAAAAAATGTTTGTGACCTAACAAAATCTGAATAATTTCTGAAGAAGTTTGACGAGGACGAGAGCTTAAAACAGGGACAGGGACAAACTGCGCCATTTTTTGCTTTCATCGTATTAAAGGGATAGTCGAGTTTAATTTGTTGCAGAGGGTGCTACACAAGATAATTTTTTGTGAGATAATGAAAAACTGACTTAAATGACAAATCATCTTTGATTGTTAAAAATCGGTTCAGACACGACTGAAATATCCATAAATATAACGATTTCTAATATTTGTGGTGCCCCACAAATATTTGATAATTTGAATCAGCCGTTTAAAAAGTCATTATTTGTTTTATTCCAGCCAATGCCGATAACCATAAAGAGCAATAGCCATGCACTTTGAAGGCATGTGCAGTCTGAAACAAGAACTCGGCTATCCCTTTAATGTTCACCCACTAAATGAAGAGATTAATATCACAGAGATGCCAACTTTTGGAAAACATAAATAGGGAGGATTTGTAACGGACACCAAATAATGTGCGCGTAGCGCACATCTCGAGCGCGTAGCGCCCGACCCATGCGGCCGGGGTCCAGGGCCCGCCTTAGGGCCCTGGAAGCTCTGGGGTTCTAGATGCTCTCTGGTGCAATCTGAGCCTTATTTTGCAGCATTTTACATGTGTATTTAGTTCAATAATTCCCACTTTTTTTTAAAATAACATACAAATTGTACAAAATGCATGATGAATTCCTTTCATATATATGATACAGTGTTCGGTCTTATACTTCTGATACCATTTCTTGGTCTTCTTTAGCTGATTTTCCGCCATTTGGATTCTGTGTCAATATCCACGCATTGGTTACGGCGATCCATATGCTGAAACAATCTTTCGCTACTCTTAATTTGTCTTTTAATATAGTGGATTTACTACATGCTAAAGTTAACAGACGATATTTCTCATTCAATTCACAGATATATATACTGATAAGCGCCAAAAAAAAAAAAAAAAAAAAAAAAAAAAAAAAAAAAAATCATTTTTTTAATTTTTTATAATAAATCGGGAGGATAAGGATGGTGATCGTAAGGTCGGGAGTTGGGGTGAATTATCGGGAGCCTCCCGATGAAATCGGGAGGGTTGGCATCTCTGATATCAGAACACAACTTTAAATTACCATTTCAGAGTGGACATTGACGTGTACCCTCTCACCCCCTCCCTCATTCATACAGTCACATTATTTACATGGAGAGCATGGTACAAACTTTAATAAACTCTGGATGTGTTTAACAATATAATTTATTAGCAATCACCTATTAACATATTCACATAAAATTGTATAAAAGAATTTACAGCAAATAGCAATAATATAAACCTGCGATGACAAATTAAGTTGGTGTCCATGCACCCCCCAAAAAAGCTATTCATGCAGTACCTTCAATACTTTAGGAATGATATATGTATTTCTAAAATGTCCAAGGTGAGACCTCTCCGTGTTTTAAACAATGACATTTGGGGTCAGTTTAACCATGTGCTAACAACTGCTTTAGAATATTGTTTCTGTTTAGGACAAGCTTCAATTGCCCACTTCAGCTTTAGAAGTAGAAAAATTAATCAGATACATCCAACTGGGTTAGAAAAAGAAAAAAAAGGAGGGTCAAATTGGGGTAAAATAATTGCATATCTGTATCTGAGCTTTTGTATGATGCATACAAATATTCTAAAAAGTACGGTAAGCCGCATTTGAAAATACTGACAGGTATTGTACCTGTGAAATACTGCACAGGACCATAATACGCATCGTTGATGAAGACTGGCAAAATACAGTGCCTAAAAATTGCAAGCATACCAAATGTGGAATAATATATACATGTAATAGATTAATCATACTTTTAGGACAGGTTTGAGCAGACAAGAAAATTTCCTGTTTTGTGGAAAATTACCCCGATGACCACGCAATTTAAAAACACTGTCTCGTGTTTCGTTTTAATTGTACGTGGAGTGGATGAGTTTCAATATTGCATGAACTGGGGTGCTCGAATGTGTAAATACATTGTATGTTAACACACGTTTACATATACAAAAGGCTAAGACACTGGATTTTTATGCACATGCAATGCAAAATGCTTCAAGTTAATGTGCAAGTTAATACAAAAATGTAAGAATGTAGTGGTACAATTTCGGTAATACATCTATATTTCATACAGTTAATACTAATTTGAAAAGATTTGCTTATATGGGACACAAAAGTAGCACTCAATTTGACAATATTTCAGTCATCGTGCCAACTGATGATATATGCTCTATCTCATTCAGGAAAAAAAAGGCAGGGATATCGCTAAGATCCCTGTAGGCTCAAGAACAAAATAGTCCATTGTTTATTTTCATTGCATCCTTTTCAGTCGCGTTTAAAGTAGAAAGCTTTTCCTTGCGCCCGAAGTTCCTCCTCAAATTGGCCATACTCTTGGTCTATGAGCTGTCGAAGTGCTGCTCTTCGCACCTGTAAATGGTACACAAAAGAAAATCATTGATATATATATATATATATATTTTAATATTTGTTATGGTAATATCTAACCACTTCACTATTCCATCTGACAAGGAAATAAACATGGGAAAGTATGAACATGGAATTCTACAAACTGTACAGCAAAGTTTAGGTCCATTTGTTCTTGGAAAATGTAACCAAATGATCACATACCAAACTTCTTTTCTTTTCTTTTTAAAAGATGAATATAGACAAATACACTCTACTATAATAGCATCATAAGCTCTTACATGTATATCAACATGCACTCCTGCATCATAAAAGCCTTCAAAGTGATGTAGGTGGGTTTACTAGCCAAATACTGATAGTGCTAATAATCATTTCTGGACGTAAGAGCTCGTATATCATGGACCAATATCTCTTTTTCAAGAACCCAAGTCAAAATACAACACTGATTACGTACATGTTTATCTAAAAAAATTAAAAAATGAATTAAAAAGACGGCACTGAGAATTACTATAAATCTGCTGTGTAGACAGTAATAACAGCCCTTACAAATTGTTTTTACAAATGGGTTGTGTTGAGTACAAATTATATCACAGATCTTTACAGCTCCATGAGTACTCTTTTATGAAGTATACAATATATAAACACAATATAAACATAATGTACTCTTCTTGTAAATGGGTCTTGAAATCTTTTAAGGGTTCTGGAAAGAGTGAAATGGGGCATACCGGTAGTGGAAATAGCTGTGTGTTTCTTTACAAAAATAAACAAATGAATAAATACAGGGTTCTTGTTAATAGCCGGCAACCGGCTATTTTTTCCGGCTGTAACGGCAATCGTAGCCGGCTGTCGGCACCATAAAAAAAAAAAAAAAAAAAAAAAAAAAAAAAAAAAAAAATCATTTTTTTTTTTTTTTTTTTTTTTTTTTTGAAAATCGTATTTTATTAAGGAAAATCGTACTGTCGTATTTGCTTCTAAAAATCGTACTAAATACGACTAAATCGTACTGGTTGGCAGGTCTGCAAATATGATTGATTTATCAGAAACAATAATGGAGCATTTTCATTTCATATTGTAAGTGAAAAGTAAGTTATTCAGCCAAAATATTCATGATCTTTATCATTAAACTATGGCTCATACAGTGTGGTCATATCTTCAAAAATACATGAAGGCTAAGATAGCACCAGAGAGCATCTAAAACCCTAAAGCTTCCAGGGCCCTTGGGCGGGCCCTGGACCCCGGCCACAAGGGACTTCGCACTTCGCGCTCGTGGTGATGTGCGCTACGCGCACAGAGATTTTTCTTTTGCAATTTTAGTAGCCTCCTGTAAATCATAAATAGCCTGCTATCAGAAAAATTAACAAGAACCCTGAAATAGAAATAATTATTGACTGAATTTACCGCAATGAGGGTTTTGCCAGCAATGGCAATCTCGCCTTTTACAGCGGATTTTTCTGTTTTCAATCTCCTATGTGCACTGGCTTCTTCTAGCTTCTCTGTCCACACTGCCTTCTGGTTGATTAGAAGTTCACTGAAAGGAAAACAAATATAAAGAAGTAAATAAATATAAAGAATAGCATAATATTTTTTTTTTTTTACAGGGAGCAGTATTTGCTCATGCTGCATCTGCACTTTACAACACCATCTCCTCTCGATCGAAGGTATCATCCACAATGTGAAAGTTTAAAACCCCTAACAGGGATTTGCAAGGCCCCTAAAACCTATTACAAAATGTATCTGTAGCAGCAATATAAGTTCATGAAAAGATTTGCAAAATTTCAGATCAAATGACTCTGCGGTTCTCTCTGTAGGAGCGAAGAATGAAACCCTTGTTTTGTATACAACAATCGGCTGAATAAAACACTGCCAGTTGCAAAATTCAAATTTGAAAAGAAAAAGTAAGGTAATTTTGCCAAAAATGAATATTTTGCCACATACTTTCAATTATGACTTTTTACAACATTTTGACTTTGACCATTTTCACTGTGCAAATCCCTGCAATGCCCTTTAAAACACTCCTTAAAACATAATTGTTTGGAAAACATCATTAGTGAGCAACCATTTTTCAATTACAGCACACATCTTTGATTTTACATCTCCCTCCTAAGGGCATAGAGGCACCACATCATTATTATCTTAGTAATTATCAGTATTATTATTCTTTAATTCTTTCAATTTTGAATAAGACTAACTAATGGAGATGGATGCATGAAGGATACAGTACATGTATTTCTAAATGTTGTTAGGGTGTCTTGTGTACATGAATACAAGTACACTATTCTAGCTTACAACTTCAACAGATTCATCTATAGATCATATGCAGGGTTTACCTCCCATCATCGTAAAATCGAAATTTCGTATGTGAAAGGAACTACTTCAAGATTTATGAATGAAAATCAATTTTGTGCATACTTGTCTGAATAGATATATAAACAGTAGAGTAAAGTACCCGGTTTTCGGCCACTTAAGACAAAATCCTATTTATTGGACTCTTTACTTCCTATTTATTATCATTTCTTGTTCAAATCATGAAGCAAATATTATTATTATTTAAACAAAAAAAGAATCCCCAAAAAAAATCACGAATTGCCATGACAATATTCATTTCAATTTTCACTGTTTTGGAGCCGGTTATCGGCCGAGCGTTTCAGTTTACGGCCGCATGTACAAAGTCAATAGGAAGCGCTCGCGCGCGCCGTGCGTTTCTGCGCTGATGTATAGCACAAGCGGGCGGAGCAGGTATCCCACGCCGGAGCTCCCGGGTGCTCGCCTGGCCGAATACAGGCACAGCGGTGATCGGAAGTTGGAATCTGAATTAGACGGACATATCGTGTGTGCGTCGCGGTGTGCGGCTGCATTGATTTAATACATGCGATGAGATACTTTTGAGCTTGCGACCAGCACAAAATCGGGCTCTATATCTGAAAAATACTTGAAATAAAGCTCATTTTATGGTACCCATATTTCTTACATACAGGTGTACACGCGTAAGAAACTCGATTTTTCAGATTTGGGTAGCGGGACCGCCGATTACATCGCTAAAATGTGATATTTTAGGATATATTTTTCATTGCAAATGTGGTTCTTCAGTGACACTGGCATGGTATGGTATGTGTGGGATATGTGTTATGCTATTATGCGAGGTATTTTACCATGTATCCAACCAATTGGCCGAAAACCGGAGCTGACCGATTACCGGGTACTTTACTCTATATCAGTTTAATAACTTGCGGTTTAGGTTTGAATTCATCTTTAAATGAACCTAATACTTCAGTCCCACTACCAAACTGACTCCACACCAACCGATTTTGGGCTATTAGGGGTAATGTAATTTTTTTTTGGGGGGGGGGGTCTGGACGTAGTCAGGCTGGGGTTTATCGATCTCGTTGGCGTGACTGAGGTATTAATGTGTGACAAATCTACCTGTAATGAAGTCATTGAAAATATCAAATACAAATCATGCCTACAGGAGTCTACTTGGAACTTACTCCTTCACAATACCTTCTCGAGCTGCCATAAGTTCATCATACTAAAAGGGAAATGAGAAGAAGAACAGAATAACTTTAAAACATGATACAAAGTGTTTTTATAGAAAAATCTAGTCTAGAAACATTTTAAATGACATCATTCACTGTTTTAAATTATTTCATGCACTGTCACTCTGCCGGCACGTTGCACAGTCACAGACATCCCAATTTAGCTGTATTTGGAATCTAACGTAACACAGCATTGTCAGCATTACACATAAACAATGAATATACATTAACGATATTGACTTGGAAGGACACAAATCTGTTTAACAGCAAAGTAATAACATCTGTTTTGTCACATATAGATATAGACTATGTACTGTTATAAAAGGTCTAGACTACAGTGTATACAGACACTATACAGTGGCGTAATGAGCAAAAGCGTTTGGGGGGGGGGGGGGGGGGGTGACAAAAAAAATCTGAATCACCCCACTCTAACATGCAGGCCCCGCTGAACGTTTCTCAAAGCTTTTCACGCTTCAATACATTATTACTCTTAATCCTTGTCTGAATTCATTTTCGCTCATCCCGCGTGAAGCGCTGAATCTTTCAGACAGTAGTATCTACCCACGCGCCCTCTCTCTCTACCGATGTTTCATGCCCAGTACTATAGGGCCCTGCATCGTACACATCCAGATCCAAAAGGGGAGGAACAAGCACCCCCCCCCCCCCCTGCGCCTTGCCTTGCCCTCCTCCACATCCACACACACTACGTCACTAGTAACTTAGTCACACATAAACGAATGTCATAAGCGAAAACGAACACCATTTTTAATGATATGGGACTGTACTGAGGCAGTGAGGGCAGCTAATTATTGCTAAACTCAACTAAAAGACACAGCAAAAGACTCCAAATAGCTCCTTACCTTTATCCGTTCCTTTTGTCTATGCAGAGCTCTCTGTAAACTTTTGTTTTCAATGTTATTTTCAAATCTGTAAGATGTTGCTTCACTCATTTTTAAAGTATTGTGGATGAAACAAATTTAAATGCGAGAGAAAGCTTATTGTTGTTATGGATACGATCAGGTAACCGCACTGCACCAGACCGGCGGTTAACCGGATAGTAGGGACTTTTCGATTTGCACGTTCACTAGTATTTACTTTTTGAACAGGCTGATAGAAGAAACGAACTATGCTCCATGCATGCAGCTATAGAGGCGGCGAACCCGGGGGGGGGGGGGCACTCTCCCCCTATTGTATAAGTTACCATTAAGTACCCCTTTAACATAGGAAAGGTGCCCCTATTTTTTATTTAAATAAGTGCCAATTTTTATTTCGAATAGTTGCCCGTTCAATGCATTTTCCTATAATAAAAGTGCCTAATTTCCACCTCTGAAAATTGCCTCCATTTAAATCTGACAGGTGCCCGTTTAACTTTAACAAGTGCCCTATTCTTTAGTTATAAATTCCCCTTCTGATAAGATTAGTGCCCCTTTTTCTTTCTAATAAATGCAATTTGTCCTACTCATAAATGCCCCTTAATTCTGACACCTCTGATAGATGTCTCTATTAAAATCTCATATAGGTGCCCATTTTAATTCTCACAATTGCCCTTATTAATATCAGGTGAGTGCCTCTTTCCAGGTAAAAGAAGTGCCCCTTACCATTTCAAATAAGTGCCCCTTCACCTCTTATAATTGCCTCTTTTCATATCTCAAAGGGGTCCCTTATATTTCGGCAACTGCCCCTTTTCATCTCCAACGAGTGCCTTTATTAAAATTTGAGAGGCACCCCTTTAAATATGTAATAAGTGCCATCTATAGTTTCATCTGCGAATAGTGACCCATTTGTTATGACATGCGACCCTGCATCCTTTTTAATTAGTGCCATTTTCCTGATAGTGCCCATTTCCATTGTAATAAGTGCCCTTTTTCTGTTCTCTGCCTTTCTTCATTTCTGGTGAGTGCGCCTAATTATCAGGTGCAAGAAGTGCCTCATTAATTTTCACCTCTGATAATTCCCCTTTTTACTTTGACCGCCATTTTTTTCTTCTATTAAGTGCCCTTTTCCCTTTGGATAACTGCCGCATTTTCACCTCCGATAATTCCACTATTTACTTTGACTGCCACTTTTCTTTTCTAATTAGTGTCCATTTCTCCTTTGGATATGAGCCCCTTTTCCTTTCAGCATGATGTGCTCCCAATTTTTTTTCACTGAAATTTGATGTAATTATGTTTTTTTAATTAAAGATCTTTTCAGTCTTTCATGACAGTGGCGGATCCAGCCCTCCCCCCCCCCCCCCCCAAATGATCGCATTTTCAGCCGGCGCGATTTTCAACTTTTCGGGAGCGGACAAAAAAATTGGGCTCCACCCCCAAGAAATCCTGGATCCGCGCCTGTTTCATGATTAGATTGTGCTTCAAATCCCATCGGATTTGTTGCACATACTGTGACCTCATATAAATCTCAATATTTTTTTTATTTGCTCCCTTCCCTCGCTCGCAAATAAATATTCAGATCGTCAGACACCAAACTGCATGGTATGATTGCCTACGCAATATCTTGGAGCACTCATTATCATTTCACAGATGTTAGATATTACTTACATAATTATCAGTATAAATATATTTATACAACTCACTCCCAGATCCTAATCAAATGATTGGTCATGCGCGGTCACGTGTGATTCATTTACTAAGCCTATTGCATCATATTTTGTATAATATATATCAGTTCTCATAATATCGAACATTAATTTTATTCTCTTATGACATTTTACTAGACTTAGCAATATATTTTTTTTTCGTGTTCTTTGTAAATAGTATACATAGTTCACAACCCTTTATGAATGTTATTTGTCATACTTTAATATTTGAAAGGTGTTGTAACAATTCAAGCTCTATGCTTCATCACCTTTGTGTGTTTATTCTTTAAACTCTATAATAGACATATAAATGCAACTTGTCTTTGATAAAACATTGTTATAATATTCTTTTCACGTGAATTTAGTCAATTCCGATGAATTGTGAAATTGTGAACATGCATAAATAAATAAATGTAAAAAGATAAACAAACATTGAAATCATTACTGATAATCTAATCAAAATGGAGGGGTATACAACAATGTTTAAATATTGTATATTTTTGCTATCAGATTTCCTTTTCTAGGTACCCCCTTTTTCCAGCAAGTGCCCCTTTTTTTTATTGGTGCTCCGCCGCCCCTGACTCCATGTATTTATGTTGATCAGAAATACCCAGTATCGTAGCTACGGGGGGGGGGGGGGCACGGGATGATTGATTGATTGATTTTTATTCGACAAGCTTCCAACATACAACAATATACAATAATAACAGATCAAAAATAAGTCAGCTTGAACAGGATAACCCACGAAAGCTCGAGAGCTTATTTCCAGTGGGGTCCCTTACAGACATGTATAAAATTAATAAGTTAAAATAGTAATATTTACAGACAGATAAGAAAATTAAAAGAACTACTTATTAAAGATAATAATAATAATAACAACATTAAACTGATGATAGAAATGATATTAAGTACAAGAAGAAAAAGAAGAAGGAGAAGAAGAAAAAGAGGAGAAAAAAGAAGAGGAAAATAATGATGAATTTGTAGAATTTCTATAACGTACGAAAACATAAGTATAATAATTATATACAACATGAAAAAGTATGAACCGACAGAAGAATAAAAATTTCAATCATAATAACATGTCATTCACTTCTCTTCTCTGACTGTCAAGTATTAGGTATTCCTTTAATTTCCTCTTAAAATGATCATAGTTTCCTATTTCTTTTACACCATTGGGAAGGGAATTCCAATGTTTTATGGCATTGTAATAAAACGAATTTCCAATACGACCTACTCTTTCTGGTAAGTTAAAGTTGAATCGTCTATTTCTTGTATTATAATCATGTACGTCAGGGCACACCCAATCGGAAAGATAAAGCAAATTTGTAAAATGTAAAATGTTCACACTTAAATGAGGCAAGGGTTATATCCGCCCCTTCCGCGGCTTAGACAAATGAATGCTGCTCCCTCAAATTTGACAGCGTGTTTCACGACTGTGTTCAGTGCCGCGTGAGAATTCTAGCTAGGGCCTAGGTTTGGAATAATGTCAACTTCATGAAAACAAAGTATAATAAACCGCAAAATGCCCATGCACATAATATATATTTTTATATATATATATAAATATGTTTACATCACTTTTGGTATTTTGATAAGAAAATACAATTTCAGAAGTGGTGTACTCACCTCGCTCAGCTCTTCCCTCCCTCGCAAAAGTTGCCTGGCTATTTTGAGGAAGCGAGGTCCATGAATATACCTCTTTGCCCGATTATCATCATGATTCGGGTAGCATATGGCGCCCGAATACATTTATTTATTGTATTTTAAGATCTATATCCAAAAAAAAAAAAAAAAAGTGTTTTTTCCCCCTCTTGTTCACTTCTCGCAAAATTGATAAATCAGGATGATTATACATCATCTCCTTTATTTAGAAGTTATCGGAATACTAGTATGCGTGTTAAAAGTCAGTGGCGGCATGATCCGGGGGGGGGGGGGGGGCGGCCCACTGGGAAATTGAACCCCCGGGGCCGGGGGGGGGGGGGGGGGTGGGTATTCAGATTCGGTTTGGACGGTCTGCCGCTCAAGCCTCGAAACCCCTATTATAAGGGTCATTTTTTTTCGAAGTAAAGCCCATTTTTCACAAATTTCGGGTGTTTAATTGCCATGCAAAAACCCATTTTTTTTTTAAATTTTGAAAAAAACGGACCCATGCATGTTTAGGGATTTTTGTGTGAAAAAGTGACCCGTTAGAGCGGCTCACCCCCGTTTGTCTTTATATGTGAGTACCACCCCCCCCCCCCCCCCATATGAGCACCGATTGTCGAGTTTATTTCGCTTCCATGCATGCATGCACTTTGGCTTTCTATACTAATTGCAAGAACTAATTTAGCGCTTTCCATACTTTGTCGTTGATCGGCGCGGCGTCGTCAAGGGTCGAGATTTTCCGAGAACTCAATAAACTCTACAAGAAATTAGGTAATATAAACAAGACCAAAATACTTTTTATAACGATGAATTCAACGTGATAGAAATAATGTGGGTATAAACGTGTTGGGCTGTAGATTTATGTTGGACGTAGGGTCTGTGCTAACTTGCTAGAATTTAACTTGGCAATAATTCAGACGTCAGATCAGCTGCAGTGCTTGCGAGAGGCTGAGCCGAGGACGTACAGTACCGTACACCCGCCCGGGCCGGGCCTATAGGCAGGCCTTGAAGCTCAGCGGCGGCTCGAGCTCGATTTTTTTTCCCTTCCTCTCTTCTACTCCTCATCCTAAATTCTTTTTCTTATTGTCTTGTTCTCCATCTTCTTCTTATTATTTATTCTCCATCTTCTTCTTATTATTTATTCTCCATCTTCTTCTTCTTATTAACTTTAGATCTAGATATTTTCCACCTTCTTCATTCTCCATCTGATGATCATCTTCTTTCTTATCTTTAGAATTAGTTTAGGTGAGGTCTAGAGTCTAGTTGTAGATCTAATTATTCTCCATCTTCTCGTTTTTCTTTTCTTCTTCTTTTCTTCTTCTCCTTTTTCATTTCTTCTTCTCTATCTTTTCTTCTTCTTCTTCTTCTTCTTCTTCTTCTTCTTCTTCTTCTTCTTCTTCTCCTTCTTCTTCTTCCTCTTCCTCTTCCTCTTCCTCTTCCTCTCCCTCTTCTTCTTCCTCTTCCTCTTCCTCTTCCTCTTCCTCTTCCTCTTCCTCTTCCATTTCCTCTTCTTCTTCTTCTTCTTCTTCTTCTTTCAACCAAGAACTGAGTGGAGATGTTACAATTATTTTTCATACGCTTACTCTTTTTACAGTATACATTTTGTGTGAACACCATAATACTTTTTTTCTTCTTCTTTTCTCTTCACATTTGCTGGAGATCAGCAACAAAATGCTGCATGTAACTTTGTTCATCAACAGGTTTGAGTACTCATTTCCATTCTCTTTTCATCTTCATCTTTCTTTCAGGCTCTATTGTCCAGAAACGAGTTGGACAGCAGCAGCAGGAAGCTGCGGAGTTGACAATGTCAAGTTCTAAAAGAAGCAACAAGGCAGACTCCTTCAAGTATCCTGTCCAGTCTTTTGAAGAATGGGTGGAAAGGGAAAGAAATGGGGTAGGTTTGTAGCCAGTGGTATCACTTCATGTTGACTTTGTGTACCCATGAAAGTTAAAAATTCAACAATGAATAGGGGTAATTTCGGGGATATCAGAGATGCCAAGTTCAAACATCAGCCATGACTGACATTTCCGTGAGGGTATATCGTGTAGCATATAGATCTAGTGTACGTTTCGAAATCGCGTGTGACCTGACGTGATAGCCGGCCTGCATGCATGCTACGTGCATGCGATATGCGTACACGAACCCTGCAAGGAGCTAGCTGAGGCCTTGAGGCGGTAGTGTAGCAATTACTACTTTTTTTTCTTTTTTTCGCAGTCTGGCCTTAATTGATGCGTGACAAAAATTCAGTCTGGCTCTGATGCGTGACAAAAATGGTTGCCATGCGTGACAGCGTTTTCAGCAGGGTTGATCGGTAAATACCGGTGGCGGTAATTACCCGCGGTAAATACCGGTAATTACCGTCTGGTAAATAAAATGGGAGTCCGGTTAATATGTAAAAAACAGGAAATATGATTTGAATTATCTATTTATTAATGATTTTACTTGTTTTTAGCCTCAACAACTGAAAATATTGTTCTGAAATAATTAGCAGCACAATACTCATAGTAGAAACACACAAACAGATTTATAAAATCCACACTGCATACATGTACACCCAAACACACATACTGTATATGTACATGTACAACACACATACACACATAGTACACACCAGAGCAACCATACTCACGACACCACCATTGTTATTATGTTCAAAATTGGACAATCCCTATGAACAAGTGAGTGAAAAAATTTCCCAGTATTTCCCAGTAAAAAGCGGTAAATACCAGTATAAAGCGGTAAATAATACCACTTATTCATACTGTTCTCCCTGAGGGCCCTGCAATCATATTAACAAGTAACGAGAAGTTATACATACTCAGGAGACTGAAATCATTCAAAATACCTATTGAAGATCTTATTTTTTAATTTTTTTGTTTTTTTATTTACAGGTACATGTCATGTCAAGTTTGGTTAATGATGTACTATTATATTTCTAAGGCATTTGTCAAGAGGTCTGCTGTCAACATCTATGTTGACAAAAAAAAATTATGTCCGAAAATAGAATGTGCTTTATAATTATATAAAATTCAAGATATATGAAGTCAACTTGAAGGTATAAGGTTGATCTGCCTTAGGTTAAAGGATATTGAATTAATAGTTATTATATTAGTTATATTTTTTTTCCTGCTGTCAGTATTTAAATATTTGTTTATAGTACAATTGTATGGCCTCATAAAAATCAAAGTAGAGATAAAGTTTTTTTTTTTTGTAGGGGGGGGGGGGGGGGGGGGGGGGGGTCTCAGTTTTTTATTTTTGGGGCAAATCATTTTTTCTTCGTGAATTTCATAAAAGCTTGCTCCTTTTTTCAAAGTAAACAATAAACATATTTTTTGACAATATATTCTGTGTTGGAAATTTAAGAATTTTTAATTTACAACCTGTATTGAATTGGTATCATAATTTGTTTAACAATTTTTTCTTTAACTATATACATTGTACATGTACATATTATATAACTATTATTTTCTCCCTTTTTTTTCTCTCTTGAAACCAAATCACTGTAAACCAAATCTAGATGGACTGGCCTATTGTTGAGATGGATAAGATGACCGTTGACCTCAAATCAGGGAAAAGACTTCTTGGTACACAGGCAGAGATTGTTGAGGCTCTTTCTGAATTTGCTTGTATCCTTTACAAATTCATCACCTTGCATGTTTGAGCCAGAAAGACAATTACTATAAACTTTAGCAGTTTAAGCTATTATGTTGCTTTGCACTTCAAATTTCATAAACTTTCATTTTCTTAGAAAAGGACTTGTGAGAAGAAAAAAAGTGCAGTTAGTAAATTAGGTGGATGTATGGTTTAATTAATACTTTCCTTTTCTCTTTCCTTTGAGAAAGAAAGAAAGGTAATAGTACAGGACAAATGGAAGAGGTGCTCAAAAGGTATGGCACTTAGTTGTCATTATTCATTTGATTGAGTGCAACTTTTTTCTATCTCATTCGTCATCAGATTTTCCTCAAAATTTGCCAACTTTTTTCTCTCTTTTTTCTGCTTCAATTCAAACCAACTTGATAAGAGGGTGGACTTCCCCTGTGAATCACTCTACTACCATGCTCTCCTTTTGTTTGTTTAAACAATTTGTTTGCACATATATTGCTTAAAGGCATATTGTTTAACAATGCCAAATTTAAAATGCATGGCCCTACGTGTTATCAGCATCTGTGATATGGTGTAATATTGAAGCCCGAAACAAATTGTGCTTCAAAATGATCATTATTAAGTGCCTCAAAAAAGTAAAAATCTTTGAGTGACCGTTTTTACCATACCCATTATCCCCCAATAGACTGTAGTGTTATAAAAAACGTTTTTGGTTTTTGACATTTTGAATTCCAATCTTGATATTCCAAATATCTTGATAATCAGAAGGGGGATCGGCTTGTTATCGTCATGGGATTCCTTATTGACCTAAAGGTTTATAATTATGATTGCAGCATGAGCTAAATCTAGGATTTTGTTTAGAATCTGAGGCAAAGATACCCAATCCCTTTAACAGTTGTCCTTGACCTCAACAACCTTTTCACTCATCTAGCATTTCCTATTCACATTCTGGACAACTTAGAAGCAAAGGTGGACAGACTCCAAGAGCGACTAGATGTATACGCTACTCAGGTCGTTACAGATGATGGCCGGTCCTCACGGTTACAGAATGAGCTCTTCCACTCTCCTGCAGCAGGTAACACAAAATGATTCACTTATTTTTGTTTCTCTTTCTCTCTCTTTTTTCCCCCTTGAAAAATGAGTTGTATTCAAGATTTATTTTTAGGGACTGACTCATACAAAATTTGAGTCCGAAACTTGAAAGTGATGAGTTATATAAAAGTCATGAAACTCATTCAAATTGTTTTTTATCAGAAAATTGTTACATCGTTTCTAAAATGTAATATCATAGAAAAACGATTGATTCCACACTTTAAACATTTGATAAAACTAGTGAAGCGAAGCATCAAACAAAACAGAAAACTTTAAGAAAATATAAATTAAATATCAATTTGGTGTTTCTTTGTATGTTGTAGTTATTACATTGGTTTCAGTCAGAGAGATATAGCTAATTGTCAACTGAAGTGATTAACCTCCACAAAGAATACAAAAGGTGACATAAGCATGTTTTACAAGACACTATGTATCAAGGGATAACTGGATTGCACATTGCAAAAAAACTTTAAAAAGAAAATGTCCTTCTGTAAAAGCAAATGTTTGTATTTTCCTTCCAAAAGAAAAAAAATTGTGAGTTCTATGTAGAAAACCTTTTTTCTGATAATTTGAATTTCTGAACCTTTAATAATCATTGCTACCTAATGTGTTGCCAGGCCCTGTCGTATACAAGCCAGGTATGTATAGTGTGTGTATTGCATCACTCGTAGAACTAGACACACTGCATCGTTCACTCACCTGCTTTTCAATTATTATTTTTTGTTCACTCATGCAAGCGAGTATGTTCATTATCTGTTTGCATGGATGGTAGAGGGTGTTTTGGAGTTGTCAGTCCATCTGTCTGTCGTCTCCTTTTTTTAGATGACACTAGCACTTGAACATTGTGCGCCATTTAAGTGAATTTATTAAACTTTATCAACAATTACGCACATGTTTATTCACATCATGTATACATTTAAAAAGGAGACCCCCCCCCCCCCAAACAAAAAACAAAATCTGCTATTTCAAATAATTGAGGAATGAACTGATTGGATTTAGGGAACGAGAGGTAAATGTTTACAGATAAACTTCGAGCCATAATCTACTAGAATCACTACTGCAAAATCCCTTCTCGCGCCCTCTTGGTTTTGCTTCCCTAGCTGCCCTGTAGCCTGTCGCATCAAGTCCTCTGTCTGCGAAGTGGAAATTGGGATTTGAGTTACGCACTCCTGTCAAGTTGACCATGAGATGGCGCTGTCCAATAAATAGTACGCTAGGGTAGAATGGTCTCCTGTTTAGCATGGCTTTAATTAAGCTATGAACTTTAAAATCCTAGTTTAGATATTAGTATATTGAGGGGCAGAATTTTTTAATGTAACTCATGGAATTTACAAATCATTTAGTTCCACATTGGCGATTTACTTTATACATGTATGTAAGGTAAATGTTTCAAAATGTCCAAAATGGGCATTCTATGCAATATGTCTTCATATGAGAACATTAATTTTCATTTAATTCTAAGTATTCATGGACAAACTAAGCAACAATATACTTTTAATATACGCACATGTAAATAAGGATTACCCTCACATTGCACATTTGTATACATCTACTTATTTTTCTTTTCATTGAGAATATCTCGTTAAAACTATACCCCAGCACTATAACACAGGCTCCAATGTAAATCAGGTGGGGTATCACGACCCCACTTTTATATCTCTCGTTAAAACTTGGACAGAGCCTTGCAGCTCGCGTGAGAGATGGCAGCTGTACTCTTCATCATCTTACGTAATAGTGTAAACAAACTTTATGGGGCTCTGCCTGAAAGGAAATGAGAAGTAGGAAATATATATTTTACTTGTTTTAAGATATTTTCATCTCCAAACGTCACTTATATTATAATTTAGATGAAGACCATAATGAAAGTTTGAATGAAGCAAAATGACCCAGAATTGGCAATATAACAACAATTTTAATTGTGGAAATTAGCACTCTTTCTCCCTTTCTCTCTCCCTCTATCCCTCTATCATGCTTATCTCTCTCTCCCTCTCTATCACCTGTCAAGGTCTCGGCAGGGGGATCACATTGTATAGTGCTAGTGTTTACTTTAGGCTTAGCTCTAGGAGTAGTGAAAGTCAAATGGGGGTTTCAATTTTAAACGATGAGTTTTCGTCATATGCACCATTCAAACATTCGCTCGTTAAAAAATGCACTAAATTAGGCAAACCCCTGCATAATGTTCTTGTTTCCTTTTTTCTCCTAGTCTTTTAGATGGATAACAGTAGTTATAGTTCACTTATTTAGTTATTTTTTTAGAAAGTTAGAGTAAAAGATATTGTTGTTGTTCGTCCGTTTGATGCACATTTATGTTGATTTTGTTGTTGCATAATTGCTCCTGCATGAATTACATATATTGTTTATGCTCTCACAGTATATGTTTCTTCCAGAGAAAACTTGTCATGTTTCATTTAGTGCAGTGTTTAGGTGTGCAGGAGCAGTCATTAAAGCACCATCTCTCTGTTGCAAGTGTCACATGATTATGTAGATGAAGAAGAAGCAGTTTGAAGAAAATAATGCACAAATGTATGGTTTACTTGTGCATGTCTGTCATGTAGTCTGTTTAAAGGATTCCAATTACAATGAAATTAGTGTTTGAGGAGAATCAGATGGGAGTATTGTAATATAAAACCTGTTGGATCATGCAAATCTGTTTGACTGGATGATACAGGATACAGGTTGTAGATATATATACTCATGTGGGTTAGGTAATGTGGGGCAGTATTCTTCGAAACCTACCTATTGATAACTATCAGCTTAGATGATGCTAATGATAATGATGGCCTCTTATAGAGGCCATTATCTGATAGCTGTTATCCGCCTCTGCTAAGCCCTCATGTATTGAGCTTGCTCTAGAATGAATTATGGGCTAATAAAAGTGGGTTCTTGTATAGCGCTCATGTCTGTCAGACTTGACACTCCTGGCGCTCCCTTATCCTTATCAATGTAATTATTTTTTGGACAGTGATGCATCGTGCGGCAAACAGTGACATGGTGAAAGCACATCGTGTTCAGGAGAAAGACAACAGTACAGAGCTCCGAGCTCTTATTCTGGGCAGCAAGGCTAGAAGTCTTGAGGTAAGCCACAAGCTCAGTATTCTTTGATTAGTTCTTCTCCGATATTATACGAATATACCAAGCTGTGAGAAAGTATAGTGAAATTACCCATCTCAGGAGGGACTGGCCTGGTAGTATTCTATCTGAGGGGCAAAGCCCCGAGGAAAAAGAAGTTACTATTGCCAGTCCCTCCGAAGATATATAATTTTCGATATACTTTCGAACTAAATGCTAGCTAGGTATATTTGTTTTGTATTTCAAGTAATGAAAAAAAAAATAAAAAAAATAAGACAATATAGCGCAGGCCGGGCTAAAGTACCGGTGACTTGCACCGATACTGCAGGCGGCAAGGTAATGAGCAATCCGTATAAGGACTTGCTCAGCGGGTCGTCTGCGCGTTTGAATTTGACACAAATTTTGTCAATGAACAATGAGGATGCGCAGTAGTGCCTTGGAAGAAAATATTAAGTAGAGCATGCAGAGTTATGCCCAGGAAAACATAGTGAAAGCTATTCGGAGCTCTGGCAGAGATTTGTTTTTCCTAGTGAAATTATGTTTTATCACGTGAGCACCAATTGAGCAATCCTGTATTTAGAAAACTCATGAATATTCATAGAAGGGATATAATTACTAATTCAGTGCTAGAAGAGCATGGGTTGAAGTGTATGAGTTAATGCCCTTCTAGCTCAAAAACAGACCACAAAGTTTCTTTGTTCATGCATTGATTGGCAAAAGAGCCTTCACTTGGTGAACCATATAATACTACCTAGATATGCAACCCTGTTTCTTATTCACAATTTTGCGATATCAAAACAATATGGTGTTTACCATTATTCATGTATCACAGTTTTGCTGCAAATGACTGCCTTGCAGAAATAAGCAGCAGTTACAGAGAGCTAATTTATATGTACTGTACATGCATGCATTCACTAGGGTAGCACCCCTGCAAAGCAATGGCAAAGGCATTTTTGAGATTTCCGCTGACCAATTGAAAATGGTGTCTTTCTAGGTTTTTCCTAATGTCACTACAGTGTATTTACTTTTGGACCAGTGATATTTTTTTTCTTCTTTCCTTTAATTAGAAAGGCAGTAATAATATTTTTAATTTGAGTATATATCTAACAAAAATATTTGTTTTTCTTCGAAGCACCTGTGAAATCTACTGACTTATGCCACCTGAGTAGTACTATTTCCTCCTTTTGATACAGGATGTAGAAATCGTTTTGTTGTCTTTTTCTCTGTTCTAAAGGTGATGAGCTACCCAGGCTTCAATAAGAATGAACTAACAGAACTTCCTCATGGCCTGGAAGCGCCTCAGATCTTAGATAGAGTTACCAGGGCCCAGGATTTCAATGTAAGTCACTTTGATGTGCAGGGCATGCACGTTTCACGACTCTTGCTCCTTCAGCACTCGATCTGCAGCCAGTTTCAATGTACAGTGTAAACTATAAGTCGGGTAGTAGCGGTCCTAGACCGGGGCTTATGAGGCTCAAGTCTCCCCCACAAATTCTTCTTGAGTGAGGCACATGCCGAAAATGAACGCAGCAACCTCCAACCTTCTCCCCCCCCCCCTGTAGCCCCCCCCCCCTATTATTATCTTCTAGGACCGCACCTATTCACAGAGTTTGCAGGTTTTACCTGCGGCATTCGCGCTGCAGACAGTTCACTAAACATTTGTGTGAACTCTGACCCATTGTTTTACATTAAAGCTCTAGACCCCTAAAGCTCTACGTGAAGTGCCGTCTCGGGTCAGGTGTAGCAGTTTGGTCCTGTTACTCGCTGCATCGTTGGTTCCACTGCACTCTATCCTTCATATTCTAGAGTTCAGTGAATTACACACTGTTTGCAAGGTGATCATGAGATGGGGCTGTGCAAGTCCATCAGTTCAGTCTCGCTTTAAAGTCTCTGACATGAATATACTCTCCAAATACCATTCAATGTTTATAGTGTCTATACATGATGTACTCCAATTTCTGTCCCCTTTTACTGATATGTTTATCCTAATAACAGAAATATTCAGTCATACCAAATTTGTAACACTAATAATTACCCCTTTAATAATCTTCTTTCATTCATGCACAAGCGGTGCATTCCTTGTGATACAGTTGAGACTATTTTTTGGACAAGGGGAAAACAAGCTACCGATATTCTTGAATCGATCTCCACTATGAGGCTCCATTGATCACATTAATTGCGTTTATTAAAAAAATGCACTGAGTGGGACGTTTTCATGTTTGTAAACATCTGTGGATATTTTTGGTTGTTATTTGTACCATGCATGTGCTAAAATGTCTCACTATGCTCTAATACACATCTCATCATAATTTGTTTGCTTTTGATTATGTTATCCCTATTTTAGGCTGGATTCAACAAGTTTTGGAAGAAACTGTTCCTATCGGAAGCATCGGTGGCTGTCATGCAAGATTTGTTTTGGTGGTTCTTCATAGATAGATACGAGGTAATTAAGTCATTCAACCCATTTTTATCTAAGTTTTTTATGCCTTCGATAGCCGGAGGCATTATGTTTTCGGGGTGTCCGTCCGTCCGTCGGTACGTGCAGACGTCCCGTTCTTGTGATCGCGTTATCTCAAGAACCGATTGATGGATTCCTGCCAAACTTAGCTCATGTATGTATCTTGCAGAGCCAATGAATTGATCGGATTTTGGGGTCACGAGGTCAAAGGTCACAGGACTCATTATGTATGCATAAATAGCTGGTGATCACATCATTAGAACCGATGGACGAATTACCATCAAACTCAAGACATGTATGTATCTTGCAAAGCCAATGAACTGATTAGATGTTAGGGTCATGAGGTCAAAGATAAAAGGGTCATACATGTATATGAAAAATAGCTTGTAATCACGATATTCTGAGAACCTGTTAATGGATTACAATTAAACTTGAATTTGAAAAATTGCTTCTGTTTTGGTTTGTGAAATCTTTCTATGGCGGAGGCATCATTTTCGACTGTGCGCCATAGAACGATTGTCATCTAGTTTCTTGTATCATGGTTTCCAGATACTATCAGGGAAACTTGAAAATTAGTTACTTTCACTAATGAGTAAAGGGAAAAGATCTGTGGAATACTCTCCCTAAAGACATCAGACTAGCAGACCAGTTGAAGGGCTCCAAAATATATAAAAACATATTTGTTTGATTCGGCCTATAATTAATTGTTCTCTCCCTTTTTTCGGTTTATTCTATCTATATTGTACTTTTGAGTAAGTGCCTTTCAGTTATTCTTCTTTTGCACCAGAAAGCCTTGAGCAGACAAGTTTAATTCTTCCTACATGTATATATACAGCCTATATTAACTGAATACGGTAGATATTAATGTAGGTCATGGTACTGATACTACGGACAAAGGCATTGGGGCACCAGCTTCTGGTCTATCAGGATCACTTATGTGACCTTCTTGTGTGATTGCTTTTGCTGAATGTTGACATCAAAGTTTCATTATTTAAACAAATATATAATTTTTCATCAGAGTTTAAAAATAGATCTTTCACATGACCAGTTTTAAATAATATTTGTGCAGCACTTGAAAAAAATCTTCATGCCAAGATGAACGCATATATCAAAGTATTGTCAAAGACAATCAATATCAAAGATAGGCAAATACACTGGAAGTACAATTCCCAACAAATTGGCTGATTTGCATGCCAACACATTAGAATGCCACAAGCCTCTGGCTTCCGAGAGCTATAATACCCATCTCTTTCTAAACAGTGCTATTTAATCATGTCAATGTAGCGTATTAATTTGTGATGTTTTAGTTTACTTTATTTTAGTTAAGAAAGTTATATTTTTGTGATAGTAATACATGTATGTACAGCGCCATGAGCGTCAGAGCCTGGCGGATACCGGCGCTATATAAATATCCATATTATTATTATTAATAGAGAGAATCAGCAATTACACAAAATGATGTTTCATTCATTTTTTTTCTTTCTTTTAGCCTAGGAAAGAAGAGGAGAAGAAAAAGCTTTTCAACAGGATTGCAGACAGCTTTGTTGCCCTGTTTGTCAGTGTGAATCCAGAAATCAAGGATAAATTCTTTGTGGTAAGTTGTATTTACTTATCAAATTAAACCACCTACGATATCACATGTAGATTTGTTTTTTTAAATCATATCATGTGAAGCAGGAAGAGGTCTTCTGAAAATGTGTGTATAATTGATTGATAAACAGTTGGAAATTATAGCTTGAAACTCTCCTCTTTGTTTGATATCCTTCCAACCCCTTCCAATGAAATTCTCTTTTTGCATATGTGGAAATGAAAAGTGCAAATTTTGCAATCTGTCGTTTCACTGTAAACTTGGTCTGATCCAATCTTTAGTTGAGATATATTAAAACTAAAACAATAACAACGATGAGATATACTAAGATCTTGGATGTGGTCAGAAAACACGTTTTTATCATTGTGTGTGATATAAAAATGAAAAGTGTTAACTTGCCAGTGAATCTATGTGTTGATTTGATTCTATTCCATAGGTGTATTCAGACTGCTTAGCTCAGGCTGTATTTGCAGCATACTGGGAAGCCTTCATTGACTCTCATCATCAGCTTGGGGATAGATTCAAACAGAACATAGCGTCTATCTGCTCAGAGCTCACTGCAGGTACCCTATCAATACAAAGCTTCTAAAGAAACAAACAAGCCTTGTTCAAACTCAAGTGATGCAATGAACTAGCTCATTAATCTGCTGTGGCAAAATAACAAAATAACAAAAGCTACCAACTCGTACCGTGTTCCTATATCTTTATCTAATGAAGAACAGATATCAGTACAAAGGTATGCTTTTACTATCAGCTACTGTGTTTAGTGTTTTTTTTGCCTTTCATTAATACTTAAATAATTTAATTAATATATTGTTTATTTACAACCATTTTGGAGCTATTTGTTGCATCATGTTTGAACGAAGCTATGGTCATTGTACATTTGCATGTATACATATTTCATTTTTCTCCCACATTGATGATAGATATCTGTTCACTTGATTCACTTTTTACATTCAAATCATGTATTGCTTGTAACAATTATGTATAGCCTGGCAATGATATGCCATGCCATGCCATGCCATGCCATCATGTGTACTTTTAATACAGTGTATGCCAATTCAAATTATCCTGTTGACTCCTGGAACCGGGTGGCTACTGTATGAAGCCTATGGGAATAAATGAATGCAGTAGTCAATCTGCTTAGAGAGTATGCTACAAATGTGACATATATAGTTATTCTCATCAGAACATGGAAGATATGTGTCTTTCACATCATACATACTGTAAATGCATGTACATGTAGCTCTTTGGAATAGCTTCATCAGTAAACGTGTAGGTGTTGTAGTCAAGTGCATGGTTTTAACATTCGACTGGAGATGCCAAGGCCGTGGATTCAAACTTAGCGATGGTATTCAGATATTATCAAGATGATTACAAGATTATCTTTGACATCATTTTTTTCCTTCCCTGCAGGTGTGAAACCCAAGCCGTTGTCATGGAAACACTGGGACGTGAAGAGGTTACAGCCTAAGAGTATGAACAAGGAGAAAGAAGAGGATAAGCATCGAGTGGTGCTGATTAAGGAAGGGCATATCAACAAAGATGGTGAGATTAATACACTTGATTAAAATTGTCAGTAGTTCCAGTAGGGTGGAAAGATGTATTCTATTAATAGGCCTGCCTTCATCAGCTTGAGTTTGCCAAATAACCCGCTGTTTTCAGACTCGGGATATTATCCCGAAGCTCGAAATTACGTCTTCACCAGACCGATACGCTCATCACAAACTAGCTTGGACGGGCGCAAATTAGCCCGCTATTTCCTAAATAGCGGGATATTTTGGAAACAAGGCCAAGATTTCTCAGGATATTCTCTCAACCAAATATCCGCTATTTGCAACTGCGGGCTGATGAGGACACCAATTAACTGGCTAATTTGCAATCGGGATAGTTAAAATAGCGGGTTATTTGGCAAACTCGAGCTGATGATGACAGGCCTAATGAGCTTTGAAGTGTTAAAAATTGGCGGACTTGCACTTTGTTTCATTGGTAAATTTGGCTTAAAGTGCATATTGGAAGAACATTCACAATGTATGCCTTTGCCTCATCTTTATTAATGGGGGTGGAGGCGAGCTCTGCAATTTCCTTACGATTAGTCTTTTGAGGCCCAGAAATTATAATGCTGGTCCACACTGGTTAAAATTGTGAATATATATATGGGGGAGGGGGGGGGGGGAAGATCTAGCCCTGGAAATTAGGAAGAGATAAGGTCCCATGTAGCCCCGCCCCTATTTTTAGCCCTTAATCCTACCAACTCTGCTGTAGTGTAAATTGGGTGAAAGATGTGTGTGACCCGGCCAGGCAAGAAAATAGTCTTCCTTTCATTTAGAAATCCCTCAGTCATGCCTAGGGGCTTCTAACTGATGGGAGTGCAGAATGGGAGACAGATTTGTTCCAGGTGTTCTTTTTCATAGGGGGCTATTTAATGTGCAGTTTAATGTATTTCATATAAAAAATTCTTTGTGTGAAGTTTATGCTGAGCAATGTTTCTTTTTACCTTTGTTCAGCTGACTTCTCCATCAATGTTGACATACCGGAAGAAAGCGATTCCCTTGCCAATGAACTCGGTTCTACCATATCGCGTGAGATGACCCTTCTCAATAAAGGTCACCGCTTTCCTCAAACAGGAGCCACCAATGCCGAGGGGGCTCAAACTGAAGTTGAGGTCAGTGTGAATTTTGCTTTTATACTTGTTGATGGTTGATGATGATTGTTTTACCAGACTGCTAAAAAAGCATGTACACATATATGCTTATACTCACGTCGCACTGCACGTGTAGGACGGGTGTGTTGAAGTAATTGCGCTTATACTCTGTGTGCGCGCTAAAGTAATCCTTCTTAACAGATTTATTGGTCATTGATAATGCATGGGCCAATCTTGAAATGACTCCTTATTTTATCAAACAACAAGGATCTAGGAGTTCCTTTGTATAAACTAAATGATACATGTTTTCTCTTCTTTATTCTACTGTCTATCCACTCTTGCTGAAGCTCTTAAGCACCTATGCTTTAAAATTGTCAGGAGTGATTGTATAATGAACACATGTGCACCATTTGTACAATGTGTCCGGTGCTTAACCCTGACCAAAGTTGATTACAAATCATATGTGACCCAGTATCCCAAAACCACCAAATGAAATTGCAAGACCAACAATTCCATATTAAAAGGCAATTGGCTGGAATGCTCCCTGGTAAATTGGAAAGTGTGTACTATAATGTTCAGAATCTTAATTGAAATCAGTGACAAGTGTCGTAAACAAATGCTTTGGTTAGTTAAGTTGTAACTGGTCACACGTTTTTCATACATATAGGAAACAATTATTTATCATAAGTTTCATTATAACATGATTTTTAATGCAATGTTTATTGTTAACTGTCAATTTACCCTCCCTATTATTTCTGTTGACTGACAGTGTGAATATTATGAATAATACCCTGTATTATGGGCCTACATGTACCTTTTATTCTAGTCCCACCAAATAGGACCAGGACCTGACTTTGAGAGAGTCCTCTTTAACATCAAGGGTCGTAGCCCTCTTGTGGCCCACTACCTTCATATGAGACAGCTGGCTGGGAACCAGAACATTGGCCGACACGTGCGCAGGACAGAGGTCGAGAAACTACCGTATCCTTTGAAACATCTCAGCTTACAAATAGTCTGTTTGGAGTCAGAAGGTTTCTAACTTCATTTTACACAGAGTTAAAGTTATAGACCAGTTTTGGAAACGCCCCCCTCTCAAAAAATGAAATGGAAGCTCTTATTACCTATCATGTGAAAGAATATGTTTTGACTCATACGTGATGATACAAATTTTGCCGGGAAACGGCCTACTAAATGATATATTTGGTAAATTATAATATTGATCCGGACTGGATAGATATCGCGATCGCGTATATAGTCCCATATACATTTTTCTGTGTAAAGTGCTTGTAACTTTACCAAGACTGGGCCAAATTTCTTATCATTTTGATGATTCCAGAACCTTGCAGTACACACCAATACTTATATGCTAGATGATTAACCTTTTCTGATCGATTCCACAACGTTTCTTTCACAATGCAATCGCATGACTAGAACTGGTCTATACCTTTAACAACCTTCTGGCTCCAAACAGACACTTAAATTGGATAAATAGGTTTGCGTATTAGCAATGTGTATATATATATATTTGTTATTAATATTACAGCTTATTGGGGAAAAGGGGAAGAAAGGAAAAGAGAAATGAAGGAAAATAAAAGAAAATGAAAATATACTACATCATTATTTGTCTAATACAGGTACATTTATTTAGAATCTACAATGGATAAGAAAGTGAAGTAAAAGATCTAAACCAAGAAGACTGGATTGAAGAGCTTGCATTTTTTTTCTTCTTCAAATTTAAAGGTTTTTCAAGTATTTTATTATTTACCATCTGACAAATTTCATTTTTTTTTTTGTCCCTTAGACCACCAGCAACAGTTATGAAGACATTACGATTATAAGCTGTTTACTATTTGAAAAATTAGCTTCTAAGAAGCCTTTGCAGTCTTTTTCATTCTGAACTTATATTGATCGCGTACTTATTTGTGACCCTTGACCTATAACCTCTGACCAGTCCGCCTGCACCTACGTATCGTGAGGTCATCAAAGACTCAAAATGCATGGCCAAGGCTATGAGTACAGAATATCTGAAGTAAGTGTCATTTTCTTTCTAATACACACAGATGTACATTGATCAGTTTGCCAAGATGTCACACAAAAGCATAGGCACAATTTAATTTGTAGAACCATGGATGGCGGTTGTAATAAACATTCATGCCAACCATACCTATTTGGGAAGAATGATTCCTATTTGTCTGCCTTCAAAACTAAGTCATATTCCCCTCGTCTCTGAAAACATCTAATGCAGGTAAAATACACTGGCCCGTATTCTGAAGTCGTGTCTAACTCAAGTTCAAGTTTCAAGTTTCAAGTTTATTTATCTTTCTTTCATAACACACATTACAAATATGCTCTGTTTAACTAAACAGTTGTCTAATTAGTCCCGTCTAACTTTAGTCACGAAGTCGTGTCTAACTTTTTTCGTATTCTGAAGTTGTGTTTAAATAAAGTTAAACACAAAGTCCTGTCTAAGTCCTGTTTAACTTTAGACAACTGAGAGGGGTTGTTTAAGTCCTGTTTAAGGGCGCAATTCTGCTGCTTTTCAACGTGTACGGTAGTCTCTACCTGCTGATCCCGAACTTGCGGGTGAGAACGATGGTACAGGCATCCTCTAAAACTTCAAATACGTTTTGCAGGATTTTTTCTGGTGTAGCCTAATTTTTTTTCTCGATAATATTAACTACTCTTATTTACTGGTGACATCTTGGAAATTTCATAATCTATGATAAGCTAACCATTCTGTTGGAGAAATTTCTTTTCTGGTTCTTCCGAGCACTGAGGCACTGATTATTAGTGTTTGTCAATCCAGTGTAAACATAATACATACGTACGTACACAGTACATGCAGTCTAGTCATTACATAACGATCACATCACCATGGTAGCTAGCTGTCTGCGTTAATTTATTTATCCGGTGCGTGCACGCATGCGCATTGGATCTATCGTCAGAATTAACACCCACTGGGCAAGTTGTGACTAAAAGTTAAACACAACTTGCGCAGAACTTAAACAGTTGTTTAGTTAGACGAGACTTATAGACACGACTTCAGAATACAAAATTTAGTTTATAGACAGGACTTAGACACGACCTCGCTTTTAAGTCGTGTCTAACTAAACAGTTGTTTAACTTTAGACATGACTAAGTTAGACACGACTTCAGAATATGGGCCACTGTATCTGTAATTTTGTTTGCTTAGGAGATTTCTGATCTTCACTAGCTGTAGCAGGTGTGCAGGTGGTAATATACAAATAATACACAGCAGTGAGGGCATTAGTAAGAATTACCCACACAAGGTACCTTTGGAAAAGTCTAACACGCCCGAGGCGACAGCCGAGGGGGTGTTAGACTTTTTCTTTGTTTTATAAAATTATAACGTGGATCCTTGTTATTTGATCAATTGCCCTCATCTCAAACTCAAAGGTCCGAATTCACAAAGGAGGTTTAAATCTAACCCATGGTTTAAATTCTCATTTACATAACCCATTGTTTAAAATAAGCGCAAATTGAGGCGTACCTTGCCTTGCGCGCGTCTAATATTAGACCTCTGACTTGTGTCGCGCTTATTTTGCGCTAATTTTAGCTAGATGTGGTAATGACCGGTCATTACCACTGGGTAATGACCGGTCATTACCCAAATTACGCGTTAGGCAAAATAAATGCCTGGTCACGTGTACGCTTTCAACCAATCATTTGATTAGGATCTACGTCATCATCTTATAATATTTCATACCTGCCAACCCTTACAAATAATCCAGAATATTCTGACTTTCTGGATTTTTAGGACCTGAAAATTCTGAATATTCAGATTTTTCAAAATTTCTATTTTTGTTGTTGGTGGTGTTGGTTCTAAAGCCAAATTATGCTTTTTTTATCATGTGCCATGATTTGAGAGTTTACGTTTTGGTACAAATTTACCGCGTATTAATTGCCAGTCACACTGCCGCTGCAAGTTCAATTTCTTATTTTCGAAGGCATATGTGCTAAAAATTCTTAATTCTTATTTTCAAATGTTGGCAGGGATATTTGAGTGCCTTGAGTAGGCCTACTTTGCATCGTGGAAGAACCCCTCATTCTTTTTATTGTTAATTATTATGATTGGATTTCTTGAATTTGCTCATCAGGATTAGTGAGATACTAAACAAGGAGCTAGCTGCTATTGAGAAGCAGAGAGTCCAGCAGGCAAGGGAGATAGAGGCTCTTAAATCACAGATCCTTCTGAGGTCTCATGATACAAAGATCCTAAGTGAAAAGATTCTAGATTTCAGGGTGAGTACAAATCTAATGTAGCCTTGTCTATTGAAGATGAAAATGATGATGGTAGGAATCTGGTGATGTTTACCAGACCATGATAGTGATGATGAATATTCGAATTGAATTGATTTATTTCCATATTTCCAGAAAAAAGGAAAACAAAAACAATATACACATTATGCATAGTACATGTAATTATTCTGCAAATGAATGAGATAATAACATTAGAAGAAAAATATCAATAATAACAAAATCAGAAATACAGAACAAGATAAGAATAATAAATTAATGTCAATGTGGGAGATTATAAAAAAAGGGGTGAACCTATAGCATAAACCCATACTTGTATTAATAAATGTATAATTAATATTGGAACAGAAGACAAAGCAAAACAAATTATCATTTGACGTAAATAAATTACTGCAGGTATTAACATGATGATGATGATGATGATAAATGATGGTAATGGTGATGATGGTGATGATGAGGAGGATAATGATAATAATAATGCTGTGGATGAAGATGATAATGATGCGGAGGAAGAGATGGAAGATAGTGATGATGAGGTGGAGGAGGATGATTTGCATGATGATTGGAAGGAGAAGGAGGAGGGTATTGATAATGCTGCTGTGGATGATGACATTGATGATAAATGATGGTAATGGTGATGATGGTGATGAGGAGGAGGAGATGGAAGATAGTGATGATGAAGTGGAGGAGGATGATTTGCATGATGATTGGAAGGAGAAGGAGGAGGGTATTGATAATGCTGCTGTGGATGATGACATTGATGATAAATGATGGTAATGATGATGATGGTGATGAGGAGGATCGAGGAGATGGAAGATAGTGATGATGAGGTGGAGGAGGATGATTTGCATGATGATTGGAAGGAGAAGGAGGAGGGTATTGATAATGCTGGTGTGGATGATGATATTGATGATAAATGATGGTAATGGTGATGATGGTGATGATGAGGAGGATAATGATAATGATAATGCTGTGGATGAAGATGATGATGATGAGGAGGAAGAGATGGAAGATCGTGATGATGAGGTGAAGGAGGATGATTACCATGATGATTGGAAGGAGAAGGAGGAGGGTATTGATAATGCTGCTGTTGATGATGACATTGATGATAAATGATGGTAATGATGATGGTGATGATGAGGAGGATAATGATTAGGATCATGATAATGACACAGATGATGACAGAGTCAATTTTGGTGTTGTTAGATACTGAGGGATAAGAAGGTAAAATAATATGGAGGCATGTAGCGAGTGGGTAGGAGAGAGAAAGAGAGAGAGAGAAAGAGGAGAGGGGGATGAGGAAGGGAGAGAGGGAGGCAGGAAGAGAGTGAAAGGAGGAATCGAGGGTGGGATGGGGTGGGGGGGGGGGGTAACTGATACCAGGGACTACAAGTCTGTTTGTTTTTTAAAACAACATCACACCTAGATTTTGTCTCATCATGTATGCGTTTACTTGTAGGACTCTGGAAACGGGAGTTTCCAAAATGTTCTGGACTTATCATATTATGTAAAGGTAACAGTTGAATGGCATGGCTGACTATGTATAATCTAACGGTTACCTGTGTGTATTATATCTTTAACTGCATGACCTGTTGAATGTATTTACAGGAAATATTGAGTTGCAATGTAATGGCGGACATGTTTTTGTTGATTTGTAAGCATGTTTACATGATAACCTCTAATAAGTTATCAACTTTTAATTTCATTTTATGCATGATTAATATACAGGAACTGGCTCTAATATAAAGTTATTTTCTGTAAACGTGGCAAATTAATGGTACACTGTTTAACCGGAAACTTTTTAATACTCGCTGTACATGTATATGTATGTAGGGTAAATGTATGAAACTTCTGGCCATTAGTACATGTACATGTAAATGGTTGATATTGAAGTATTTGAAAACATTATTCAAGATATTTTCCAAAGTATTTTGCTGAGAAAATAGCAGTCATTTATAAAATTATAATACATGAAAGTTTCTGGTTTTATTGCATGCCAATGTATCATGAATCATTTTAGGTATGATTTTAAGACAAGTTAATATTGCAATACAAGTATGTTATTATTGCATCTGTTCAAATGATGTAGACCATGAGGAATAAGTTTAGTCAGGTGTAACTCAGTCCGCTTTCAAACATGTACATACAAGCCATAATTTGTTTAGTACACAGTGTTATTTTTTGAATATGCTGGTTTAAAGGCATTAATATTCTGTACTGGTCATTTGGGAATAATGCTTGAGTTACCTTTTGATTTACAATTTACTGAAGAAGAAAAAACAACTACATCAAAACAAACAATCAAACAAACAAACAAACAAAACGCTTTATTTATTGGACAGTTTAATTATTACATGCAGAAAAAAAATATGCTGCCCCTCTTTGATGCATTAGCAAATTTTTTCTAAGATACCGGTAATTTTTGCTTTAAAGGGATCAAGTAACTTTGTCTCAGATTCTGATACAAAATCCTGGATTTAACTCATGCTGCAATGATAATTATAAACCTTTAGGTCAGTCAGGAACCCCATGACTTTTACAAGCCGATCGCCTGTCTGATTATCAAGATATTTATGATTGGAAATCGAAACCAAATTTTGCGTTTGGGAAAACGAGTAATGTAAAACCGGTCACTCAAAGATTTTTACTTTTTTGAGACACTTCTTGATCATTTTGAAGCTCAATTTTTGTAGGGCTTCAATATTATACCATATTACAGACACTAATAGCACGTAGGGCCGTGCATCTCAGATTTAACATTGTTAAATGCCAAAGGCCATATTTTGGCAAATTTGTCATCTGGCGCATTTGTATAACCATTCTCGATATCAAACAAAATCTCTTTCCTCTACTCTTAAAAGGAGTGTTTTTAATATCTTATAGCTGCATTGGACCACAATTTTTACATGTACCGTTGTTGTTTTGTTTTTTTAGTTTTTATGGCGTGTATCATTCATTTATGAATATTTACGCCGAATTCAAGTTGCATTAACAATTTAAAATGGAAGCAGAAGAGAGAAGGAAAAAAAATTGATGCTGTTCAATTTTTCACATTTTGCGGAGATACCTCCAGGGAACATACAGTGTAGCCTACCTACATTGTAAAAGACTTTTTTCTATTCTTACTGCATGCATTTCAAAGTAATTAGAACAAGAACCCTACCTAATCCGCCAATCGGCCCTTCTTTGAATCAGAATTAGTGCATTTTGATTGATTGAGAGTTGCAATTCAGCATATCTGGGTGACAATTTTGGTAATATGATATGTCAAGCCAAAGCAGAGGTACATGCATATTGTACTGGCTCTGTGTCCCAGTGAAATGGTTATTCCACAATTATTTGCTGAATTTGTCCTGATTTTGTTCCCCCCATTTCCCCCTCATTTCTCCTATTTTCCCCTAGTTTTCCCCATTTTTCCCCCAAGTTTTCCCCATTTTTCCCCCAATGTTCTTACTCAAAAGGCAGGGAATGTTGTTAGAATGTTGTTAGATTTTTTTTCCTGAATCTTTTTTTTTTTTACTCAAGGGGGGAGGGTGTTGAGGGAAAGATTTTTTTTTTTTTTTTTTTTTTTAGTGCTCACTACCACCCCTGAATAATGCAGTTCGTGGTCAAGATGTATCTTTTCATAGCTACTTGTACCTCAAGGGTCAATCTACATCTGTATCATGAGAAATGATTTGTCTGAACAGTTTGATGCTTGGTGTTATTGTTTATACTATTGAATATTAAAGAATGTGCCAACCTCATTTGTTGACATTGGACGTTCCCTGGACGTTCCAAATAATACACTAACTCAGTATTAAATCAAGCTCTGCATGTGCTTGTTCTTGACATAATTAACAGTATTACAATGTTTATTGGTACAGTCAATAGGCGCGATAGCTCAGTTGGTAGAGCAGTGGTCTCGTTATCCGGTGACCCGGATTCGAAACCAAGGCGATGCGCTAGTGCCCTTTGGTTAGGCATTAATCCTCATTACCAGGTCCCGAGGACCTAAAGCCGTCGGCTGTCTGGTTGCTTACTTAAACATTTATGCTTTCTTAGCAGTCAGGTAAAATAACCACCAACACCACCATTCAATATAAACCTGCTTTCGTGACCGCCTGTCTCAAAGGCCACATTTGTTGTTTCCCTTCAAAATGGTTTCTCATTGAATCATGTACTAAAGGAACCTGACTACAAAGGCCACTTTTTGTGTTTGCCTTGAGTGGTCGCTATAGCCAGGTTTGACTGTATTTAAACTACTAGAACTAGCTTCCAATGGTAGTCTCACAGATTTATCTGTAATGATGCTTTAAATAGTGAATTAAAAAAGAAACTGTACTAAAAACGGTATAAATTCATTTGTATAAATATTGAGGACTTTATAATGTACACCTACATGTAAGGTCGATTTTTAATCTCGAAAATACTCTTAAAACATGATCTGTTTGTTCATTCCTTCTTGTTTTCAGGGGAAGGAGGGTATGCTCACCATCATGAAGCAAGTAAGTTTATTTTTTATTTATTTATTTATCTATCTATCTACATTAACATGTATTTATCTATTTATTCAATTGATAATTTAGTTGGTCAGAAATTATTCATGTATTTTTTGTCTGTGAATAGTTTTGATGGAATATGCATGACGGCTCAATAATGAAAAAAGAAGGAAATGCAAGGAATTGAAGTGGGTCTGCCGCCTTAAATACCTCAAGTATTCCTACAGATTTATATTTGTTGATGCTTAGTGATTTTTTTTTTAAACAAAAGTTACTGTTAACTTTACTAGGCCAAACAACTCCTAAATAGTTCTTGGAAGTTTCATTTTCCCCCCTGAAGGAACAAAAAAGGTTCTGCTCATATTTAGGAACTGATGATCCATTATTTTGCATTCTATAGGAGCATGAATGTGTCTATGCCGGAAATCTAATTTACCTTCCTGCATGTTTTCTGTGTAATTTTCAGTCAAGAAAAAACTAAGACATCTCTGGCAGTGTACGTGTGTTGTATTTTTAAATTTCTTTTTATTCTACTATCTTTTGACATGCTTCGTCTCTCTAACTGAGTCCTGTATGGATTTCAAATGGAGTATTTTGCTATCAATGAGGAGCTACGGAAGTAGGAAATTTCTTTCTTTTTTATTGAAAACTATACAGAAGACCTCCAGGAATCCAACTAACGATTCTGGCCTAGATATATTAATGCTTGTGTATGTTAATGAGGAATAAATGTTGTGGACACCAATTGCTTGATGCAATATGTAAAGTACTATCACACATGGGACCGTAGTCCGATCTCACTGCCTCAAGCAAATCCTATGCTCCAGGGGAACAGAGTATCAGGAGGAAATATACATGTACTCTTGGACAAGGATTTTGACCCTGTGGGAATTTGAAGGAGCAGTATTTATGTGCTCAATTATTCTTCTTTTTTGTTTACCTTGATCTATCCCGGTTTTGTAGCAAAAAGCTAGACATAGGCACCGCTTTTCCGGTGATGGCGTCGATGACGGCGTCAACTTAACCTAAACCTGAATTTCTAATATAATTTTGAAAGTATAAGTTCTTATTTATTGAAACTTGGCTAATTGTCAACAAAAACTTATTTTGTTGGTATAATACCAAGACTTGTCCTTCCAAGGTGGGAATTTAAAAAAAAATTGGTATTACTCAGTCTCCCAAAACATCAAGAGCAATCCAGAGAATAACAGAGATTTTTATTTTAATCATGAAGCACCCAGGAGAAAGCACACAAGGTTTATTCTTCTTATCTTAATACACAGCACAGGGGGGAAAAATGGTCAAGTATAAATTAGGTAGAGGAAGACAAAAATGAGCTTGGCCCCCAAATTAGTTTTCTATTTTACCCTAACTTTCCAATGTTAATGATTGAAGAAACATCAAATTTTCTTTATACAATGTACATGTATGTATAGCCAAGCACGCCAGAAGCAGTTTGGGATTGAGGGAAATATTCCAGGGGGGGGGGGGGGGGCTCACCTTTCAGGGGCTCATGTCTTCTCACCCGTAATAAAAACACACACGCTTTTCCATGCCATCTTCTTACAATAATTAAACAGGCACACGTTTACACTCCGTACAACACTCATACATGTACATAGGTACACATACCCTTCAGAATATTTTTCTCATTTTTTATAAACACTTATAATAAAAAAACAGCAAGGTAAATTTGAAAAGTTGAAGGCTTTATTAAAATGATCATCATCACTATTCTACAACATGGTCACCGTGAATATGAAATATGAATAAAACAGCTTATACAAATACCTAATAATTAAAGCTATCAAGCTTTATACATGTATACACTTGATATTTTCAAAAGTGTAGTGTAATGCTCTTACGATGGATACCTTCTGCAATTAGAAGCCAATGTTATTTTTTGAGGGGGTCAATGTGTATTATAATGTCATACTTTCTAATCTAATGTTAATTAAAAAGATGTTAAATCAAGCAGGAATACCATACTGTTAGTTAAGAGACATGAAATTAAATGAAATGTTAAATAATTTTATATAGGTAATAATTACAAGTTTAATTAAAGGTAATTCAAAGTTTTGGGAAATTTTAAAATTGGGTGGATAGTGATTCTTTACAATTTTGATATATTTGGATGCTCCTGTGGATGAATTAAGCACTAGAAAATTTAGCCCCTAAAACACTTCTGCTTTCAAGAAAAATTGAATATACAAATTTACTGGTGCTCCCGGTAAATTTTGATAAATTTCAAATAGCGCCTACGGCCGTACAATGGTAGCTGCGACCATGAAAATCTCAGAATATGAAGTTGTGATATACAATTTCCAAATAGGAATAGCAAATTGATCGATTTTAGTCAAAAAAAGGTTGATTTATAGCTTAATTAATATCTTGATCTTGAGAGGGAGCTATACAACATAAAGACTTTATTTATTTAAAATGCCATAACTTTAGACTCGATTTCAACCGCGACAACGATCACTGAATATTGTAGGATCGCATATACTTCCAATATGTTCATTTGATCCAAATTTATGACCCCATACCAAAACTTTGTATGTGGTAAAATTACTTCATAAATTAGTTGAGATAGAAAAATGTCTACATTCTCAGATTACATGCTCAAATTAAGTGTATGGCCGCAAATTTGACTTTCTGGCTGCAAATAAAAACGTGATAGTGAATCTGCGTACTCTTCATAATAATAATAATATAAATATGATAATTATTATAATAATGATAATAATTATAATAATAATAATAATTATAATAATAATAATGAATAATAAATAATAAAAAGAGAATAATTAACAATAATAATAACTAATAATGATAATCATCATCATAAAAATATTTTTATCACACAATAAAAATAAAAATAAAACATAAACAGAGAGTAGATTCCATGAACGTTTAGACATGTTTAATGGGTAATGGTGATTAGCCTTACTCTATGATTGAGAAATATGTTCTTGTTCATGCCATCACCATGTGATATGAAGTCATTCGCACGGTCTGTCATGTTCATGGATTCTACTTGTTCTCTGTACACATTGAGAAGACGGAAAGAATTCAAGCGTACCTTTGACATTGTAGATCTCAAGTAGGTTTTGACCCTTCGAAGTGTACTGAAGGAACGCTCTGCCATTGCTTTTGTGGCGGGATGTACGAGATACAGCTTGCATAGTTTCAAAACCTGCCATACGTATCATTTTTTGTATTCCCGACCTTTGGATGGCGCTGATGATCTTGTCCGCTGACAGGCTCAATCCTGGTTTTCCACTGGTTTCCTTATGATTCTCGAGTACTTGAAGCTGGGCTTCTAGCCCAGGTCCATCGAGATCGCCCCAAAAATGGTTGACGACACATTCCATTGACTCAGGTGGGACCTCATTACGTGACCATGCCGACATGAGTAGATCCTCTGTCGCAGTCAACACAGTAACAGCCTTCAATGACACCCATTCCTGGAGCCCCGATACCGGCACATGATCAAAGGCTACGAACCAAACGCTCCTGTAAATATCTTTGGGGGTCTCGAAGAGGTGTGTGTCTCTCTTGTAGTATCGGCGTGGAGCTCTTGATTGTCGAGGAAGGTCATAGGCTCATCTTAGTTGTGTTGTTTGGCAAATGTTACCATTCGCTGCCAAACCCATCAAAGTATTCTTCCCTTGTCATCTTGCTCAGTTGCACAATTGCTTCCTGCGTTAGTCTTGCCCCTTGCCCAGCTGACACTTGTGATCCTTGAAGCGCCGTGCTGAGCCTGTCACTCACCTCGAATATGGAAAGACTCGTGGGAAGGCAAATTGTGAACTTGAAGCTCTAAATAACTCTCAAGAATCCATTCGCCCTTGACTGCATGTCCGCAGCTCCTCGTAGTGACTAGAGCCTCCTTAACGGCTTGCAGGTGGGCTTCAACACTGTTAAGCGCCTTGTACTTTATGGTGAAGTGGGTCGGACGTGGGTTCTGATGTGGGTTTGTTGGAAGCCAAGTGCTTCTGCCACAAATTTTAGAATTGCGACTCTTTTTGGTGAGTCTCGGTGGAAGTTGATCATATCTGTGACAGGGGTGAGGAAGTTCTCCAACTTTGATAATTGCTTGACCATGTCTTGGACAGCAAGATTGATGCAATTAATGCAAACATATAGCAATGTGCAGACGTGATTCTTCCTTCTTCTTGCTGCAATCTGTCTGCCACGCCATTCTGTTTGCCTTGAGAGGTAGCAGCTCTGTCAAAACTTGCTGCGCGACAGAGAGTGAGCAGCAGATTGTACCTGAGAAGGATATCTTTGAGGGTTTTGAACACCGTCTCCGAATCACACTTGTTCATGGCATACAGTCCAATATGTTGCTGTACGAATGCAAATGCAAAGTTGCTCCATCTTCAAAACATCTGAGGTTTCGTCTGCCAATATGGCAAATGGCATCCCATTCATGCCAGCAGCAAGTTGACGCTTCAGGGTTTTCGACATCAATTAAGTCAATCATTTCCTTTTGAATTTCATGAGAGGTCCAGGAGGTCTTCCTGGCCTACCACTTAATATCTAGGCCTTCGACATCTTCGCATCGCAGGTTGAGAAGACTGAAGAAGTTTATTCTAATCTGGGTGTCCTCTAATCGGCAGCCGCCTTGTTTCGCCAGATATTTCAAAGTTGTGAAAATAGTGAGAAGGTACTGGGAATTTGTTTTCTTTCTTCCTGTGCATCGGTATTCAATTTTTCAGCAATGTTTTCACCCTGCCATAGTTTATTCATTTTGTAGACCAGCAGTTGATGAGCTTCGCTCTTTTCATGGTTGAGAAATTTCTCGGTTGCATTTTTTTCAGTTTGTGAAACCACGTTTACTGAATTAGCTCTGCTCACAAGGACGTGCTGAAGGTTAAATGGTTGCTTGTCGACAAATGTGGCAGAAAACGGCACCATTTTTGTCATTTGCGTCATTGTCCCATTCAATCTAAGATTGTGTCTTGTACCAATCAATTCAAAATCTTCTTCCATGCTTATCTTTTTTGAATTTGCATGTTGTAGGTTGATTGGATAAACTAGAGCCCAATTTATTCCTCGCAAATGGCGAGACTGGGGGCAAATCAGGAGGATGTAGGGGCTCAGTATCTTCATTTTACAGGCTTTCTTCACGTTGAACAGATTCAGAAGATGTAGTCGGGTGAATTTCCTGTAATGCTTGAGAGCTTTAATGAGTTTTTTTCCTCATGTTTTGCAGATTGTACCTCATGAGATGTTGATGGTCCTTCTTTGGATTTTATTTGTTCTTTCTATTTTCCAAAGAGATTCAAGATTGACTGCAGGCACCCTTTGGCACTTTCTTGTAGACCTTTTTGTTTTTTAATCCTCCTGCATGACTTCTGCACCTGAACGATTTCTCTTCATGATTGTGACCAGTTAAAATATCATGCAAGCTGAGATGTTCTGCTAATAATGATAATAAAAAAATAAAAGCAACTAATATTACACGGCTCATCTAAACAAAAAATATGTAAAATTGAAATAACCCTCACTTTATTCTAAAGCAAAAGCAGACTTCAAAGACTATAATGCCTACTCTTTAATTTCGAATATTCTTTCAGCCGAGGACTTATACTTCTGAATCCTATGCAGTCATTCATTCGTGGTATGCTGATATAAAAGGACACAGATCTCTTATTCTTCCTAGCCGATGAATAAAAATGGGGAATTTACCCTCTGGTGGTTAGAATGCCACGGGAGCCTTCTCTAAATTATTTTCTTTAAAAATACCCATGCCGGTCTACGTTAAGTTGAGCTGACCGTCAGATTTGAACTAATGTTGTCCTCATGTCCTTTACCAATATATGAAAAAAGATTCTTCATTAATACACCTCTAATCAATAAATAAAGAAATTAATAATTAAAGCTTCATTAATTGGGATATAACAGCATAAAGAGTGGTGCAAAATAGAAGAGCTTTAATACCTGAATAGACAAAATCTTGTAAACAACGTACGTGCTGCGAACAGAAGAACGCATGAAAAAAATAGGCCTCCTTTTCCTCGATATGCGGGTATTGCTATTTTCAAATCATTCATTGATAAATAAAGGGGCATGCAGAATGTTTAGGAAATTAAAAATTCCTGTTTTCTCTCCTTTTCTTTGAATGGAATATTCTTATGTGATCAGTCAATTCAGGTTTTAATATTCTTTATTTTATTTTTGGTTAAAAATATACAAACAAACCACACTCCTTTAATGCTGATTTATTTTTGGGGGGAGGGGGGGGGGGGGGAAATGTGTTTTACCCCCACCTTTATATACTTCCGGTGCCTATGTGTATAGGAAGTAACTGTATACAGGTGCACTCGTACAAATCCCTTTGATGAAGTACCGACACAGTTTTTAAACCTGTACAATTTGTTTCTAAGTTGCCCCATATACAGGTACAGTTTACTGTATATCTCTTCTCTAACACATGATATGTTTACAGAATATATCTTTAATGTGCTCACAAAGACTTTACCCCCCCCCCCCACCAATTTTTAAAGAAAAATAGAAATAAAGCTAGAATAATTGCAGGAGCCCTATGCATAACCTACTGAAATATGCAAACATGGCAATGTCTCACATGTAAATGTGCATGCATTACGAACATCATTCGATAGGCAATATGATATAGTATTGAAATCTCTCGCAAGATGATTTCTTGAAAGTCTTTACAATCTGTAACTGACTTCTAAATAATTTTAAATATTTTCAGGACAAACCCGGCCCTGCCCGCACCCATCCCAGGAGTTTAAAGACCGAAAGCAGCACGGCAGAAGAAGAGGGAGAGGAGGACAATGACGAGGAGGCAGATTCAGAAGATGGAACTTGATGGATTTTTCAAAGGCCTCCCTCTAACTATATATGCCGGGATAAATCACTTAAACTATTCCATAACACTTGCTACTTTACAACACCTTGAAAACCGTCCATGTGAAACTGTGCAGTATTCCAAGACTTTGACATCTTATGTTCTTAAAGCAGCCATCTAATTTTTCATTATATTTCTTATGAGATTGATGATTGTGCTAATTTAAACAAAAGTATGCAATTCTTCCACATACATGTATTTAATATGAAAGTGACCTTCCTGTCTGAGGTCAGATACAGGTGCATGTGAAGGGGTTGGGAAATGATAACGGTAAGATAAAGAGAGAGAGAGAGAGAGAGAGAGGAGCGGGCTTATAGAGAAAAGGGAATGACGTTTGTGTGGGGGTGCTCGTGTGTGTGGTTGTGTTTAAGAGAGAAAGAGAGGGAGAGGGAGGGGGAGGGGGGAAAAGATGCACAACAAAAACTAGACATTCATGTATATATGTGTGGCATGAAAACCTCAAAACTGTATTCTGAAAGGACTGAAGAAATTTCTCATAAAACATAATATGCCAATATAAATTTACACTGTAAAACGTAGTTTTATGCGAGTTGTATCACTTTCTAAAAAGAACTTTACTCTTTTCTTTCATAATTTTGTTTAGCTTGAAACAGATTTTCAAAATCCACTTCAATTTATGTATTTTAATAACAGATTGTTCTGAAAAATGTAGACATACCATGCTAATTGAAATGCATGCTCAATGTGTGCTATCCTTTTATATTTCAATGAGTTTCAATTATACTTACAATGACAGTCAAACTATTGAATTCTTAAAAAGATGTGATATTGTCATATAAATAATATTTTTGCATTATTTATGTACTTGAGTTTAAATGTCTGGTAAAACAATGTATTTTTCTCTTGGAATTATCTTATCCAATATACTTCCGAGGTGAAATGCCCCCCCCCCCCCCCCAAAAAAAAAAAAAAAAAAAAATAGGCAGGGGGCTGATATAGAACTCTAGGGTCTCTCACTGAAACTCCTTCAGATTATCTCAGTCATCATTGTATGATATTGTAAATTTCATATTTTTATGAATGTAATATATTTGTATGATATGTGAATAAATGCAAAACTTTCCACTTTAAATTTGTATGAATGTGAATACATTGATTTGGTTTGTGATCCTTTGTAAATTAATATAGCCAATTCTTCATGATTTATCTCCACACACATACATCCATGATCTACAAACCAGCACTACATGTAAGTACTTCATGAATACAAGACAGAAGCATTACATGTAGGAAACAAATATGTTACCATGATATAAATTTTAAGAGATATATTTATTATATGCACAGGTTAATGTAGATCAATGAGTTGCTTCGTATAATTTTTTACAATTTCATTCCTTAATATCGAAGATTCAAATATACATAAATACTAGACTTGGAAGACCTATTGTAAAAATCGTATCAGATATTTAAAAAGTGTAAACTAAAGATGACAACAATTACATTTATTGCATTGTGATCTGTACAGTTGTCACAATTTCAACCCATTAAATATTGATACAGGGAGCACCCAGCTCCAATAGGCAATGGCTTAATCATGTTGGCCAATTCTTACTACCGCATATACATGTAGCATAGACACGCCCACAATGCATTGCGCCTCTTATACCTCAGCGATTTCGTAGACACACTAACTTTCGGTGAATCTAAGACTGAATCTGCTATATTTTGTTAGCTAATGATTCATTATCTGCAAGTCTTCATCTTCCTCGAGATTTACAAATTTTGAAAAATACACCAGCAATTAATACCGGTAAGCATATTTATTGATTAAAAGTAATATACCAGCATTGGCAAACGCCAGCGCTTGGAGAAATTCTTTCTGAAAAACTTGGCATGATGCAACACAAGTGGCTTCTTTTAAAGCAGTTTCACATATTTGAAGATACCAAAGGTCTTCCTTTTTTATTAAAATGTTTCAGTTATATGTGGTAGGAAGAATTGCATCTATAATCTATATGATCACTTGGTTCAAGTCAATGCAATTGATATAGTAGAGGTATAGTGGATATGTCACCAGACTGTGGATTGGTATGGCAGCTCAGCTACAGCCAGGGTAATAACATGATACTTTGTATTAAGCGCAGTACAGTATATTCATATAGTAGCTGCGCTATATAAATGAACCTTTAATATATACATTATTGTTCATTTTGACATCGCATCTACCTTTAATTTACGTGCCGTACATGGAAGAACAATCGTGCAAAGAGATCAAATGATTGGGTACATTTCTAATGATTGACCCATGCACATACCTCAAAAATCAATACTCTACAGGTTTTCTAAAATGAGTTGTTCATCTTCAAACTAAATCATGATACAGTTCTAATTCTAATAGATATTTTGGCTAACTATAAAAGACCAGTTTCACATCACTTGATGTAAATATACATACAGTGGAACATTGTTTAAAGGTACCATGTCCCATTTGCAGGTCCAAAAAAAAAAGAAGTTAAATTCCAACTGCATAATAAAAGATGATACTAAGTAGTGTAGATAAATGCTCATGTACCTAGCTGTTCCAGCTTATTTCATGTATACCAAAGAAAAAAAGATGTCGGTCAGTCACTCAATAGTGTCTGAGTGTGAAGTCTAGAAGGTACGGTAAACAGGTTTCCTTGCATAAATTGAATACTAGGACACTGCCGATGTTAAAATTTCACAGATAGGACAGACATGACATATTCATAATTCCTGCAAAGTTCTACAGAATTTGATGTTGGCTGCAAAAGGGACATAGTATCTTTAATATAAAGAACACTCACTACAAGGTAATTTATTTCAGTTCTACATGGAGTTCCAAATTCTTTTAAAGGAGAATCCAACCTTAATAGCATATTGCTGTAAAAGAAAGCAGGACCAGTACAGAAGCAGATTATCAAAAGTTTGAACCAAATCGGGCAAACGAGAGTTATGAATTTTTGAAAATTGTAATCACTATACCTAAGAGAATTTCTAATCGGCCACAAGAGTACATCACAATAAATTTCAGGCCCTGACAACTTCCCGCTTCAGGATTTTTCAGGCTGTATATTGTACAGCACATATGGGGCTTTAATGTGTTCTGGCTTCTTTTCAGGCCCAGTGAGTAAAATTGATTCGCATCCCTGCACAATTCATAACTTTCTTATCATTGGTCTGATTTATGTCAAACTGTCGCCATTTTTGTTTCTCTTATTTTTCTGCTTCCGTACAAACAAATGAACTCATTGCAATGGTTGGATTGCCCTTCAAAGCCCTGATATAACAAGGTTTTAGTACAACAACGTAGTTTCCTTGGTCACATTGCAAGGAGTTGGCTATGACAAGCTGCCATCACATTTAGAAAATAGAAGGCACTTGATTTAACTGCCGTTTCAAATATTGCTTGTCTTCTTTATACATTATTTACACCTATGCTGTCTTTAAGCACTTAATAAAGTAAAACAATCGCCTGAAAAAGAAAAAAAAAATTGTATAGGTTGAATATGTCCTGAAAAAGTTTACCTGGCATTCTATAGGTAAACTGTTTTCGAGAGCAAAACATGTTTAGGCGATTGGTATACTTAAACAGAAATACTATTACTGATTCAGGCCTCTCTGCACACAATGAATGCACATTCTCCACTCCCTGGTGAACATTTCAGCCAGTAGCCATTTTACACATCCTACATATACCTGGTAGCAAATTAACAATACCGGGTACTAATATTTTTCTTCTTTACACGTGAACTAAAAACTATAGCTGATAAATAACCGCACCCCGGCCTGGCTGTGTCGCGAACAAACTTTCTGTGACCTTTGACCTCCTGTTTGGATCCTTGGCGTAGAACTCGTCCTCCACCTGCTTGAGGAAAGCCTGGAGGGCATCGGTGGGTACCATGGAAACCGTACATCCTGCCCATCCTGCTCCAGTCAGCCTGGAACCCAAAGCACCTGCCCTCCTGAGGAGTGATGGGGTTCGTTAGGGGAAGGGAGAGTGGGATAGAGGTGGATAGAGATACATAGAGAGTGTGGGAGAGAAAGGGAGAGAAAGGGAGAGGGAGGGGAGGGGGGGGGGGGGGGAGTGAAGGAATAATAATAATAATAATACACAACATCTATTAGGCGCTTAATACCGGTGTTTCTAAGCGCACCATTGTCGGACTAAAATTTACCAACCAAAACCTATAATAAACACACAAAATTATAAATCTGTTCTTTATTCAATAAATCATGCATATATAATAATAAAAAGGAAAGAGAGAGAGAGAGAGAGAGAGAGAGAGAGATGATATATGTTATGTTGAGATTGACTAGAGGGGAATGGGGAGGTAAGAAGGGTGAGATAGAGACACAGAGAGCAATGGAAGGAGAGAGAGTGAGAGAGACAGGGAGTGAAAGAGATAATATATGAGTTTTGGGAGTGATCGGATGAATGGAACAGGGGGAGACAGAGAGACAGACAGACAGAGAGACAGACACAGAGAGACATACAGAGAGAGATCGAGAGAGAGAGAGAAATAACATGTTGAAGTGGATGGAGAATAATAAATGCAGATAACACAAATGAGTAAGAAACATGAGAGGACGCAGTCATACATATGGGAGCCTTTATGCTCCTACAGCTGAACAGAGCCTTTCATATGGAACATAATTAATTTTAATGAGTCCAGCTAGAGGGGCAAATTAGTTTTGTACAACTTTTGTAAAGCCCACTTCCAAGGTATCATTTCAAAGGTTTGATTGCACAGAAAGAAGAGAAATATATGAAGAGATGATTGAACCCTTTCCTCATCAGGATACAGCCCATTTTTAAAATATTTTGTATAAACATTGTGACAAAGTCTATTAAAGTGGTCCATTTTCTAATAGCCAAAGCAAAGTAGAGTGAGACAGATGAAAAGACGTCATCATTGTTTCTAACCTCTCATCATAGATATACATGTAGTACATGTAGTCATTTATCCACTTAACACTGTTTGGAAAATTATCAAAACAAACATTACAAAATTGTAGTCTTCAAAACAATGCTAATATCAAATACCGTGTGCAATTACACCAAAAAGGAAGATCTCCACAAGCAAAAGAATGTAAAGAAAAGGCTATAATTACTTGCAAACTTCAACCAGCTCATCCAGTTCAGGGCAACTGCACTCGTAGAGGTCTCGGCAGCTAGCGTGACTGTCGTTCATCAGGTCGCCTAGTAACTGTGCAGTGTCCTCCGTGCCTGAATCCTTACACAGGGCTTTGAACTTCAACACGCGATTCGCCTCGCTGAAGACGTGCTTGGCTCGGTTGTGGAGCTTGAAATATTGCACTGTTTGGAAATAAATATGGTAGGGTCAAGTCTGTCTCCAGCACTCAAAAGAAGAGGAGAAAGTGGCCTTCCTTAACGGGTTTCAGGATACATATTTCGTGCTTTAATAGAGACAATACAGGTGACCACTGGATGACTACACGAGTGGCCTTTATAAAGAGCTGGCCACTAAGTCAGTTCTTACTACATGTAACTGTTGTTTCCGGGTACAGAGTGTGGACAATGTGGACATTACTACCTTGATAATGATGAAACTTAATACATGTAGTGTTTTTCTGACATCAACATGTACAGTACTTGTCTGTACCTTCTTGTTCCTATAGATAATGGGTTAATAAACCCGAGTAAATGATTAATGGCAACTCTAGATACTGTTTTCTTTTACTTTGATTTTTTTCTTTCTTTTTACAAAGACATCAATTTGCTTCCTAGAGATGCGACGACTACAACTTTAAGATATAAACAAATATCAGAGGCAGGAAGAGAGAGAGAAAAAGATAGATATAGAGACAGATCAAGGGAAAGAAAATTGCTACAAGTGAGTGATAGAAATACATAGTGTACACACAGATAGATTACAAGATGCAAGTGAGAGAGAAATGAGAGAGAAATAGAGAGAGAGAGAGAGGGAGAGGGAGGGACGGACAGAGAGAGGGACGGAGAGAGAGAGAGATAGAGATAAAGAGAGAGAGAGAGAGAGAGAGAGAGGGAGGGACGGACAGAGAGAGGGACGGAGAGAGAGAGATAGAGAGAAAGAGAGAGAGAGAGAGAGATAGAATGAGAGTGACAGACATAAAGAGTGAGACAAAGCCAGACAGATAACGTAACAAAAAGTATGTTAGAACACTGAAGAGAAAGTGAGAGCGGGAGAGAAATAGAAGCAGAGAAAGTCTTCCTTACCATGGAGAGTGTTTGGACTCAAGCTCTCACTGTTCAGCTCATCTTGGGACACGCCCAGGATGCCACACACCTCCTCCTTGGTGTAAGACTTGGGATGCAACAATTGGCCTACCAGCTCCTCCATGTCAGAGAGGGAGACGCCAAGAGCCTTCTCCACGTCGGCTAGACGCCTCATCTTTCTCCACTCCAGCCCCTTGGACTTGGCTAGAATCTGGCCGGCATGGAGAGGAAGAATTATCGTATGATTGATAGAGCTACACAAATTTTCTTTACCAGACATTCAATGCTTAGAGATGACCGTAGCATATTAGTAGAGATAGTTGTGACACACACGCACACACATGGCACCAGCATGCAGGCATGGATTCATAGAGCTCCAAATAGTTTCCTCTTACAGTAAATACAACATACAATCTATAGATCTCTATTAGACACTGTTTATATATACCGGTATATATAAATATATTTAATTTGACCAGGAAAAACAATTCACAGCGGCCTTTTATGCTAGTATAAGGTATGAATGTATAAATGGCATTCAATCTTGGAACCTCACCTGGGAAGCTAGCCTGCATTCCACTACCCTGATGTTAAAGTGTGATGTAGAAGCCTTCTGCAGCTCCACGCAGCTATTGGCTACCACAAAGGTCACACCTTCCGGAAGACTTACGTCATGAGCTCGGATCGGGTTGAATTCGATGTGTTTCGCCTGGAGGTGGGGTATACAAGGAAAGTCAAACCGGTGTAGGATGGCATCCCCTGAGATGGGGCGTATGTAAATTGAAGGATATGTACATCTAAAGGCTTACCTGACATGCTTCCAACAAGCCTGGGGGACTATGAATATTTGGTTCGTTTGCACTGTAACAAATTGTCAACATAGGATTGATTATATACCTCACTTAAAGGGATAGTTGAGTTCTATTATCAGACCGCAAATGCCTTCAAAGTGCATGGTTATTGCTCTTATTCTTATTTATGACATTTATAGTGCCCTTTTAGAACGGAAGGTAATTTTAGACCCCAAAATGTGTGAAATTTAGCCAATACGATCATACCAATTCAGCTCCACTTTCCAAAAAACACGGTGACCGTTAATTAATTATTTAATTAAAAATAACAATACATGAGCCGGCTAATTGTGGGTAATATAATAAACACGAAAATGCCAACAAAAAAGGCCAACATCGGCATTGGCTGAAATACGACGTAAAAGGCGTTATTTCGTTTTTTTCAACGTTTTTTTCAAATTTGTCAAAATATCTAATATTTGTGGTGGTACACAAGTATTAGAAATTAATCGTTATATTTCAGCCGTCTCTGAACCGATTTTGATCAAACAAAGATGATTTTGTCATTTAAATATTATGTTCTTTCAAATTTGATACTCAGTTTTTCATTATCTCACAAAAAAATTATTTTGTGTAGCGCCCTCTGCAACAGAACTCAACTATCCCTTTAAGAAATCCAGCCATCTGATTGGTCGAAAGTGGAGTCGTGATTTTAGCCATTCCCGTAAACAAACGAAAAATGCCAATACCAGTTAATAGTCCAAGAGTGAGATCCCTCAAAATTCTGGTTACCATTAAAAAAAAAAAAAAGTGTAATTTTGCTGCGATACCCATTGGTTTACGTGTTAAAAATGTTCTTTGTGCGAGCGCGGACACCATACAATGCTTTTTGTCTGCAATTCCTGAATGATTGGAAATTTCAGTCATTTTCCAGCAAAGATTACAGACAGTTCATGTTCTTTTTAAAGAGTACAATTCAATGCATCAAGTGAGAATGGGAAGCTTCGATCAACCTTTACGCTAGAATTATTCCACATTTTGTGGTTTGGCTCAATACCTATTTATAAGCCAGATACATAAAAGGGCAAACACTGCACACACTGCATCCATTTTAGACTGCATTTGGTGCTAGGAATTTAAAAAATGGAAAAACAAGTTTTTAAATCTTTAAATTGGCAACACATTGACAGAATTAAAAAAAAATCATTGTCTTTCGATCAAAACTGGCCATTTAAAAAACTTGTGGACAACATTCTAACCATGTATATTATTTTCAGAGAGATTGATAAAAGAAGAATATCATTGTTGCCAATTTGAAGAACAATATGTGATCAATTTATCCTGTCCTGAAAAAAAACACTGAAAATAACTTTGAACATACCGTTCCAGCTTTGGCAAGAAAGCAGATTGACTGGTCCATCCCTCCACCTTGGGTTCCGATGTAGTGCTCACACCCCATGCATATGTCTGCAAGTTCTGTCTGAGAAACGTGCAAGGCCATATATGATAAATAACAAGTTGTGTCATTATCGATTCAACTCACAAAATTTTGGTGATCCTGATTCTTGGATATGGTGGTCGCAGAGCGATTTAGAAATGTGCCTCTGAATTATTGCAACAATTTCTTTAATTGAAAGCTATTCATTGTGTTGTGTCGTGTTGTGTTGCAATTAGTTGCATTAATTAAGTCACATTGTACTGTAGGAAATTGGATTTATACGTGTTTTTCTTATGCAAATGACTTTGTATAATTTGCATAAAACTGCCGTTAAAAATACGGTGAATGAACTGTAGTTCCTCGATTTATAAGTTTGTTTTGTTATCTTGAGGAAGAATTGATATATTGTGAGTCTATGTAAAAAAGGAATAAGATTGCATATAGTGTGTAATAACTTAATTTTACTTCATTCAAAAGGTGTTTGTACAAGAATAGCAAAAAGAGGAAGGATATTTTGTGATAGGTCTTTATATGTGGGCGCGGGAATCTGCCTGACATAGCAGATACGTAGGCACACATTGCATCTTGTCATGGGCGAAGGAGGTTGTGCGTGTGTCGGGCCGTCTATTAGTGTGCAACGCCCTTGTTACGTTTTACACCTTTGAAAGAAGTAAGTTGTTTTCTTTAAATGTCAGTTTGATAGTAAAGATTGTAAGCTTTGATACATGTCTATGAAATGTTTTTTTGTCCTTCAGGAGAGGAAAATAAGGATTGTTTTGGAAGGAGAATGTATTTGATTTTGTACTTGACAATTTCCGTTAGTTAGAATAGTATGTCTTCATAGGGATATAGTATCCAGTTAATCAAATTACATTGATCGTTTAAATAAATGTTATTACATTTATTCTATATGATGTTTAGATAAATTGTCTTTTAAATGGTTAGTGGTTAACGCCTACCTGTATTTAGTGCGTGAATTATTGATTGTAATGATTTCGCCGTTGAGGGCGTATGATGTTAATATTGTGATAAAGATGGCGGCGCCCATGGAATCTTTGTATGATAATTTAATTGATGAGTTACTTTATGTAATGTGTTATTAGTATACTATAAGGATGTTTTAACGATTTGTTATAGATGACATGCTAGCGAGATTTGCTGGGAGCTGTCTTAGTGTGGTCTAGCTGGGACTGTGTTGTCTTTTGGGAGCCGGGAGCTGCTCCGGCTTGTATCTCAGAGACCTTGGGTAGGATATGATTTAATATATATACATTGTTTAATTGGTGTAATGTTGTTTATTGATGCATTTTGAATATGTACTTTCATATAATATGTGCTAATTAAAGACAATGATATTGTCTTTATTATTATATTATCATTGATGCATGATGTCACAGTTTATGTAATACAGTGTAAACCAACAGTGTGATAATTTACTGTCTGTTTACCTCGCCCACATTGTTGTATACTATGTATCAGATATATGTTGATAAGAATCTATACTTGTCTTGTATTTATGTTTGGCACATCTGATTGATTTGCAGGGTTTTCTTCATGCTGATTATGTTACTAATGATCAACAAAAAAATGGGCTCATCACCCAACCTACCATCAAGCTGCTCTCAAGATTCTTTATTGCTGCCTTATCCGTATTACGACCGTACTACCGGTATACGGTACTGTATTCTGTATTGTATCATATCTTATTGTATTGTATTATTGTATTTAGTTCATGAATACTCATCAAACATGCAGCTAAAGAATTCTCAAGATTCTTTATTGCTGCCTTATCCGTATTACGACCGTACTACCGGTATACGGTACTGTATTCTGTATTGTATCATATCTTATTGTATTGTATTATTGTATTTAGTTCATGAATACTCATCAAACATGCAGCTAAAGAATAAATTTGATCACTTCAAAATAGATAGCACCATGATGTAACAAACAAGAGTTGGATTTTATGAAAAAGGTCATTAAAATATCAAAATGGCCGTTGCACATTGGTGAGAAGCAAATCCCCACATCATGACCGAATAGGTTAAACAAAAATGTTTAGAGAAATGTACCCATGTTATTTCTGAAGTTTCTCTTGCTTTTGATCCCATATATTACCACAAAACCTCATTGTCCTATTTTATACTTGATATGGCAGCTGGCTTTCCTTCATAAGTTCTGATAAAACAGCTATGAGCTATGTATATTTCTGTGTCTTATTATATACCAATTATAAAGCTTTAATGGCATTGTCAGATGCATGACCCTACATGTTATCAGCGTCTGTGATATGGTGTAATATTGAAGCCTTACAAAAATTGCGCTTCAATTGATCATGGAGTGCCTCAAAAAAGTAAAAATCTTTGAGTGACCGGTTTTTCCATACCGGTACTCATTTTCCCCAATAGGCTATAGTGTTATAAAAACCATTGGTAAAACGGCTTTTGAAATTTTGTATTCCAATCATTAAAATCTTGATAATCAGATGGGCGATCATGGGATTCCTGACTGACCTACACGGTTTATAATTATGATTGCAGCATGAGCTAAATCCAGGATTTTGTTTAGAATCTGACGCAAAGATACCCAATCCCTTTAATGTACTCCTCAACAAGTTTCCTGCACATTGAGGTAGCTCTAGGTGGATTTGATTGCTCGGTGGTCTATTTGTTACACTATTAAACCAACTTCCCAATAACATTACCAAAACTTATTGCCCTTACCCAAACCCTATATCCCTGACAAAATAAAAGCCTGGAGCATTTGTCACCAGAGCAAAAGTCAAAGTACCTTAAGGTTATGATTTGGTATAACAGTGTTGGAATCAAGGTTGGAAATAGTAAATTGACAAGTTGGAGAAATTGATCATTGTGAGCGATTGTCCCCAAAGTATGAATCGATCATCAAGCATGATCCCTTTAATAATGATTATCTGGTTTTATAGAGCGCTTAATATGAAATATTATCTTCAAGTTCTTAGCAGATTTTAATACCCTGGTCATCAGATGAATTCATGCACAATGTGCACCATCTCCACTCCCTGGGGGAGTATTCTGACCATATGGCCATCATGAGGGTATATGGCAATTACTAACACAAAGGCTTCCATCGTCCTACCACTCCTGGTATTTAGTGGCAAACATAGATTAATGCCTTGCCAAAGGACATTAGTGCTGTATCCGGATCGAACCCACAACCATCGCTATCTGTCACACAAGCTCTACTCACCTTCGAGAAAGCTAAGCCATTAGCTTGCATGGTGGCAAGCCCTGCACAGCACACCAGGGCACTGGAACTAGACAGGCCAGCACTATTGGGAATGTTGCCATCGACCATGATGCTCATGCCCTGGGGGGCGTCGGTCATCCCGGCCCTCTCGATGATGCCTCGGATTCCACACAGGATGTAGTTGTGCCACTCCGGTTTGGACTGGACGATGCTGAATGATGTCACGCTGGTCACAAAGTCACTGTGGAGTATATCAATTGTGGAGTATATCAATTGGGTTGAACGTTAACCAAAGATTATCATAATTATGAATTATCTCGCATCACATTCCTGAATCCAAATCCAAATTTTACCACTAGATGCCCACTGGGTTTCAACTCCCTGAATAGCTGACAAGGATGTGCTGGTGTACCACTTCACAGGGGCTTCCCCCTAATCTTATTCAAATAGTGCAGTGTGTTCTAATGTGCACAGGTGGTAACTTTCCTAAACATGGGACCTCCGTTGAATGTCCTATCCAAGGGACACAAGGTTTTCTGCTGTACCCTAGCCTACATCTGTGAAACAGGGGGGGGGGGGGGGGGCTGGGCTGGACTCAAACCTATGGTCTTCGGGTAGAAAGGCAGATGCTGTTACCGACTGAGTCGGCTCATCTGGTAAGGTGGAAGAAAGAGAGATACCACACATGTATACAGAGATAGATAAAGAAAAGAGAGAGGTGAGAGGGGGTAAGAGACAGTGAGAGGGAAAGAGAGGAGGAAGCAGAGGTGGATGTGGAAAGGGAGCATGGAAGAAAGGAATGGAAAATGATACGAAGAGAGGAAGCGATGGGGAGGGGGGAAGGAGGGAAGGGGGAGAGAGAGAAATAGAGCAAGAGCGAATGAGAGAGGGAAAGAAAGAGATTAAGAGTGAGAGACAAAAAAAGGGTGGTATATAATAATGGAACAGTAGGGAAAGAAGGAAATTGATAGCTCTCATTTGAATATTATTTCAGACAATAACCTTTCTCTTTCTAGTAGAAGCAGCTACTTTATTGTTTAACTTGTTTAGCACAGGGAAAATTGGGCATACATAATTATTCCCAATGCATATTTTAATTAATGCATGGCATACATGTACCGATGAGGCTTTCTTCTCACATTATCAGTGGAGGCTAAAGATGACATTAGTAATAATGATTATGGTAATAAGCTCATTTACACATTATTGTATTAACAACAAATTAAGACACAAGAGCAAAATGTATTTGACAGAAATTATTACTTGAACTTAAGATTTATGTTGCTCAAGTGTAGCTCAGTATTGTCATTTGTTGCTACAGCCATGATGATGTCCTGTTCTATTGCCATTGGCAGCACAGAGTAGCCACAGTAGTCAATGTGTTCCCCTGATATAAAATGCAAAAAATATATCTACATATTGATATAGAAATAGATATAATTTACAGCTATAACAAAATTTTCATATATTTATCAATTTATTTATCTATCTCAATCACTTAATCACCAATTGATAAATATATAAATAAATAAATGAATAAATAATAAATGAATAAGTAAATATATTAATTAATACATTCCTTTGTACATTACTTTCATTCCCTCATTCATTGATTGATATAACTAAGCAGAGCAGCAGCCACTGTACAAGTAGCCTTTCTAGACACGTATAATCAATTCTTTTCTTTAGTATTTTTGCTTTTTTGGAGAGCGAGAGACACTATAGGTAAATAACATTAAAAAACATGTAGACAGATGACTTTTATAGAGAGGTGGCCAGTGGCCACTAATACAAATTTGACCGTATAAACCCATTAGCAACTAGAGATTTTGTAAAAATAGCCTATTACTACTCACTGGAAGATGTTGCAATATTGCTCTCATTTTGACATTGTTCTGAACAATATGAAACATGCGCAATTTTTCTATGCAGAATTCTACTGTAGACATTGTAAGATTTACGCACGTATAACATTATCACGGTAGACCCTAGAACGGATACTATAGCTTGTTGAAAACAGACGAAAACGAACAGGCGGTTTTGGGCGGTTCAGTGAGTAAAAGGAGGGGCGGTTTTAGGCGGTTTAGTTGCTTAAGGGTTAACCTGCAGAACATCTTACCTATCAGGTTCACTCTTCCAGAAGCTCTTGCCACAAATAACGGCTTCTTCTTGTACTTGGTCTCAAAGCTCGCACATAAATCATTGATTCTGCAAATAAGGATACAATTTAAAAATATTGGACACAGAAATCCTCCAAATACGACTAACATCAGTTTGTGCGCTGTGCAATACTGTCAATAATTCAACCCCCCCCCCCCAAAAAAAAAAAAAAAAACAACACAACACCACACACACACAAATAAACAAACAATACAACAAAATCAAAATAAATGTGTATCAGATTGAACCCTAAAACCACAAAGACAAAGCAGCTCATCAATTTATTCAAAGATAATTTGGGTGGGGGTGGGTGGTGAGCACTATCAGAGTTCCCCTTTTCACAACTTTAAATTTGTTTTTAAAAAATTGTCTCTATAACTATGCTGATTTTAACAGAAACAACAAATATAATTATCAAATTTATTATAATACATTAGTCCAATCAATATAATTTTCATTTTCATTATTGTCATTATTATTATTACTATTGTTATTAATCATTATCATCATTATCATTATTATTATCATTTCTACTACTACAACTATTACTACTACTACTACTACTACTACTACTACCGGCATTACTATTTATCATTATTGTTGTTGTTATCAATTTTATTACTCTTTTATCCATGTCAATATTTGTTTTCAAGTCTCTTGATTGACCGTTTTAAACTTAAATGGAACAATATATTAATGATGTAAAATTGATTAAAAATTAGGAGTTTTCATTGTTTTGAAGGCCAAAATAATAAACTTATACTACAGAATCTACATGAATAGTGCTACCAATAAAATACAAATATTTGGACATCCTTATCTTCTCCATATCTTCATTATATTTAATTTTAGGGCTATCAAAAAATCTGTGTGTAGAATTTATCTTGCTAGCCCATTTACTTCTTTGGATAAAACTAATGGGAAATGTAAAATTAAAGAGTAATAATATAGAGTAACAATATAAAAAATAATCCCTATAAGTAATTCTGATGGCCCCATTCTAGAAAATTAAATCAGTCTACCGTAAATAAATAAAGAATATATTTTTTTTTTAAAGGAAACAATTAAGAAATAATTAAATGAATAAATAAGGAAAGCAATATGACTTAGAATTAGATCATCATCTAGTTACTTTTGTCAAATTGGATCTATATTCATTATTAAAAAGCAAAGCATAACAATTCACAATTTGACAAGATAAGTGATAAAAACATAAAATCTTTCCGTCAAACTGCATGCTGCAATGATAATCGATCATGATTTATATCGATCATCAATCGAAATCATGGAAATAGACAACACAGTATATGATGTGGGTGCCGCCAGCTTTAATTGACAATTTAGTTTTTTTAGTAATCATTTTAGTAGTTATAAAGATTTGTATAATTTGTTGATAGAGAATTACATGTAAGCTTCGTTAATTATGTGCTCTATAAATAGCTGTTATTATTATTGACAATAATTATTTGATAAACCTCTACGTGACCCTTAGGATGCGTGTGTATGATATACCCAAAACTCATGCAGCGTAACTATACACACGCATTCTAAGGGGCACACGTAGAGGTTTATCAAATAATTATTGTCAATAACGATAATAATAATAATACATTTATAGATAGGCCTACCAACTAAAACAACCACGTCAACAAAAACAACAACAAATAAAAATAAAAAATAACAATAATAAGAAGAAGTTAATAAACAACTCAGTTCACACATTTCTATATTCGTCTTTGAACTTGAAGTTTGACTTTGAGTCTGACTTGTTGCAACTTGCAAATTGCATGTGTTTGTACTTGAAGTTGAAGTTGATTAGAGTTTAGAGACTCAAAGAGAGTCAGTCAGTACAGACTAATGTCAGTTCATAATTTCTACCTACCTTTTCTTTTGAGATTGAGGGGTCTCACAAAGAACAGGTGGTTGATCCGTACTGCTTTCCTCCATTTTCACAGAAACCTAACTTTACAGTTACACTAGGCCTACAGTACAGCAAGTTAATGGACATGCACTCCCCCTTCTTTCCTGTTAACCTCAGCTCAGTTCAGCTGATCAATGACTACATATACACGTTATATGTAAAACGGCGTGTTTTAATACAAATTCATGTTTTTATCTAAATTTTCTAAATAAAATATTCAACAGATTTAAAATATTATTTGTTCCCTTAAATTATTATTTTAATTAGATTTTAAATTAGATATATGAACAAATTGTTTTTTCTTTGATGAAATTATGAAGTGCAGCTTTAAATTTGGCAACATTTTCAAGATGGCAGCGCCCTTGCGACTTTCTGCTGCTACATGTGCATCGAATTTATCAAGATTCCAACGGATTTTGCCACAATTTGTGACAAAAAAGCTAAACTTTTCATCTGAGACCGCCGTTGCCGAGTCAAATGAACCACAATATCCACCTATACCCCCTCCAAAAGACAGTAAAGGAGAGCTGATTCGCATCGCCTCGGAGCCAGTACTCGCCGCCGAAACTCCGGCGGAGATGATCTACGCTCTGACCAAGAAGTACACGTGGAATTACAAGATTCACCCTTATGCTTATCATCCGGGTTTCGTCGACTTTTATAAACACATTACGAAGACTGAAGTCGTTGAAGGGTTTCCCGATACCATAGAATCATGGATTGAAAGTGAAGAATTGCAGAATCTGACAAATAGTGTATCGGATATTGCACGTAACGTTATCTTGAATGATCATGCGATGACATACAGACACAAACAGAATACCGTATGGAGAGACAGAGATGTGGGAAAGCAATTGTGCAAGAACTTGATTGGTTGTATTATTCCTTATCTGGCAGCATCTAACAAACATCTAATGGAGGCAGATGTAGACTTTGATGTGGAAATGCAATCCTTCTGGCAAAGAGGATCGCACAGATTTTATCAGTTTCTTGGCAAGCCTTTTCTTACAGTCCGAACAAAGCAGCCACTAAGAGAGGTGAATCATAAGCTTATTTAGTGATGTCTCTTCAAATTATGTGGACCTATAATTTTTGAGAGATTAGTCATTTTCAGGATTGGACTTCCTGGGTGTCATGTTTGTGATTTGTTTTAATTCGCTTTGAAAAGAACTGTTTTTAATTTTTAAAGCAATACATTAGTCATTACAAATACAAGTTTTTATATCTTTACAATGAATCAATCAATCATATTGCAGTTTTGACTTTTGTTGATGATATGAATGGAACCGTTGGAACATTTATGCTCATACATGTATTCTTCCTCATTTCTTTGTTTGGTGGTATGTTGTTGTTTGTAGGTTGAATCAATACTCCTTTTACAGATATTAAAAACAAAATTAGGCTTTGTACAATGATTGATGTTCAAGTGGTTATAATTTTTATTTTTCTTGATTTTGTTATTTTGACATTGTTCTGTCTGGTTAAAATGTACTATAGGGTCTAGATCTTGGTCTATATTTTTTGTTTTCAATGCAAATGATATATTTTACATATTGCACATTTGCTTATGTCTGCAAGCAACAGCAGGCTGTGTTTTTTTATTTTCTAAATCATATTTAATTTCTCAATTATGTTAATCAAAGATATTAATACTCATTTATAATTTATTTATTGTCTCTCTACTTATTTCCATCTTAGTTTGTGGAAAAAGATGCAGACTTATGCCAGGGATCCATAGCAGACTGGCCGTACGACCCAAACACAATCAGTATTTTCAAGCAGAGTGGAAATGCAGTATGCTTCCCAGGTAAATATCTTTGAAGAAATTATGAATAGTCTTACACGCTTAGATATCCATGATTTAATTTTTCACAATTCGCTCGCACACTGTAGGACTCAGTATTGTTTAATTTTTGCTATTATCTGTGTGCAAATTATGCATGGTTATAAATAAACCACTGCTTGCCTACTTCATATTTTGTTTCAGAATTTATTCTGAGAAGTCTTGTCCACAGCTTTGTTCAAAGTTCTTGAATTGTAAGCCTTACATAAGACTTATAATCAGTAATTTATCCAAACGCAACTCCTAAGCTTGTTTGTTGTGCTACTCTTTTCCATTGCCATTGTCAATATTCCAAGATATCAAATTTTACAATTCCTGAAGTAACTGTTTTTAAAATTTCAAGAAGAAAGAGAAATCCTATTCCCCATTATAATAGAAACATTTAGATAGATATCATTTTGGCTCTAAAATGTGCAAGTGGCATGGAAAGGGTCAAAGTATTAGCATCGTCAAACTTGCCCAGCTGTTTCTCTACACTCTACCAAAATTCAGGCCTTGGGATTGTTTCTCAAAAACGACCCAAACCTAAGTTTGTGACGACCCGCTATGCTAATTTTTCAAATACGTCTTTAAATCAAGTAGTATGTATCATGCTTGAGAAACCAAAATCAATTCATTTCAGACAGACTAAAAAATTGCAAAGTTACGATTTATTATTGCATCAAGAACTGCACCCCCCTCCCTCCCCCCCCCCCCCGATTCTCGTCTTTTCAAAACGCATTATCTCATACGGATCATACGGACCTTATCTTGCCATGTATTTCCGTTTTATTCAGAACAACAAAAGCCACGACTCTAAAACACTGAACTTTGTAAAGTAGATGCCACGTTGAGTCTCAATTCTCAAGTAGTCTATTTCGGAGACTGTCACATAAAACATGTTTACATTCTTCTTCTTCCAGGTTTCAAGCACGGTGGCGGCAACCTGAACGCCCATACCCAGCTCTACTTTACTGATGAAAGGAGGAGTAAGGTGGAGGAAAAAAATATTCTTCCAGATATTCTGCAAGGCCAAGGAATCTCCACCTCCTTTGCATGGCTAAATGCTCTTGCTCTCTATCAACGTAAGGAGATTCTGTTAACATTCTTAGGGTTTAGAACAGCCAGGATAGATCTAGGTTGTTTTTTTTTGGGGGGGGGGGGCACAGGGGGGGGGGAGGATATCTTGTCTTTTAGCTATTGCTTTATTTAAAACCATCTAAGAAGCCAACAAAGAAAAGAAAGAAAGAAAAATAGGTGATCTGATTCTCTTTGTTACTTGTGGATTAAAGAATTACAATTTTGGGGTCAAAACTGGGAAAGGGGTGCACAATACTTTTTAATTTTTGATTATTTATAATGTAGAATTGTATATCTCTTTTTTGTTTGTTGAATTTACAGGGGCAGACTAGGTTATGCTGCAAGCCTGAATCTGATGACCATGATAAAAATATTTATGTTTAGTGTGTAGAGTCAAGAGACATCTTTTATTAAATAAATCTTGAATAATATTGTTTTTCATCTTGCAGAGCACTGCTGCTACAATGACATCCCACGCCCCCTGACCTGCCAGACTATAGTCACTGACGGCAAGTACTTCTCCTTCTACTGCTACCAGCTTAACACACTCAGATTGGACGACCTCATGGGAGAGGGCAACGACCTCCGCAACGTCTGCTGGCAGGTCCGGGACGTTCCTCTCTTCTCAGCCGTGGAGGAGGATCAGGTGGTGGATTTTAACGAGGATGTTGTAAAGATGATGGTGGCTTTTCTAGCTAACCCAACCATCAGTGAAGGCTGAGATTTTTCCAATGTTTTCAGGAAACTGTTGATGTGCTTGTACCACTTGCATTGTAGGTACAATCAAATCTATAAAGTCTGGCCAAAGGAGCAAAGAAAAGTGGCCTTTGTAGGCAGGTAGCAATAATGTACAGGTTTCTCTAGTATATGTTTCAATAAGAATGAAATTCAAGGGAAACTGAACTTATTGTCTTAAAGCCCCACTGCACCACTTATAGCTACTGGTGCCCTCTATATACCAAACAATGCCTAAGCGCTGACCGTTGGACCCCCATGATCCCCTTTTTCTTACATGTATGTTAATTGAAAGCTGATTTGATCAGATAACCACCTGTCAGTGACCATGCTCCTGGCCAAACTAGTGCAGATAAGCTTTAACAGACAGGTGGTCTTCCTATGCAGGTGGTAACTAAAGCAAGTTTCCCTTTATTTATTGTTTGAATGTTTTCAGGGAACTCTTGATATACTACTGGTACCACTTGCCAGTCGAATCTGTATAAAAAAAAGATGCAGTATTTTTGTCATTTGTACACCATACACTCATTTTACTTTCAGAACTTATAACACCACACTCAAAGATTTTTTTTTCTTTCTGACTGCTAGGAAAACATGTATATGCTTGTAAGTAGGCAAGCATGGGACCGATGACTTTAAGTCCTCTTCAAGGTACTTGGTAATGAGAATTAATGCCTTTAAATCATGTGAAAATCTCATTATGTACCTGCTATTAACCATGCAAATCTCTTTAAATATTATTCAATTTGCTTATCCGGATTATCTATTTGTTACGAATAATAATTATGTTTCCTCTGATTGTTCAGTCAATGTTAGGGGTTTCCAATTCAACAAAAACATTCCCGAAATATTCTGGAAAATCCCATTTGCGATCAAGGACCGTTTTCATTAGTACATGTAACAAGTTCCAACATTCTGTGACAATTTGCTCTTAGTCTCAGCCAATCAGATGCATTGGTTTCAGTAGCTTAGGACAGGTATTGTTTAGCATGTAGAGAGGCTTCCCATTTTATCTTGCACATTCTGTCTTTGCCTACAAACTGACTCAGGCAGACCCTGTCTCAAAACTGAGTCGTGTCTTTCAGATGATGACATAAAAGGTCGCTCCCAGACGTGAATAATCATATCTGATTGATACACGTCTGTAAACAATCTATTACACACACACACACAAGACCCAGCTCTTGGTTGTATATGTAGACTCTAAACAGGTTCTCTGGTAGTTTATTCAAATTTGCTTGCACCGTCTTAGCACTGTTATTGAAGCTGCGTTTCCAGCGAAGATATCTGAAGGCCATTTTGATTGTTACACAGCATTTGTTTCTTTGAACCTGCTAAATGTAAGAACAGATATCAAGAGCTATAACTGTGATCTCAATGCAATAACATGGATTTATTTGCACATATGCAACCAGGGGAGTGTTTCACAAAGATCCCAAGTCGAAATTAACTCTAAGTTTGACTTAAAAATTAAGGAGAGCCATTTGTATCCTTAAAATGAAATATATTAAAAAGGAAAGATTCAAGTATTTTAGCCTTTTCATGAATTCCACATCAAGAACATGAAATCTCCCATGATAATAGAAAATGTAAATGATTTGAATCAACATTTTATGCCTTTTAAAATATCTTTTACAAAATGTTTTCAAAAATGCTAACGGTTTTCCATAATCGTTAGGTCCAACTTAGAGATAAGTTCAACTTAGGATCTTTGTGAACCCCCCCCCCCTCCCCCAGGTTTCATGTCTTCTTTCTTTGCTTTGCATGGGGTCATTTTTTTTTTCTGGACACAACCAAGGCTTCTATTTTCCATCATTACTGGAGCAGAACAAAAGAATGTTTTGACAGTTATACATGTAGCCCAATATACAGCAGTGTATGAAACTGAAGACATACATTTGAAGTATACCCTACAATATAACCCATTGGAAGCAATTCATTTTCATTTATGAAATATCACTTTCCAATCAGGCTAGCTATTCATGGGTTAACACTTGCATTGCTTTCTTCACCTCTCTGCTCGGTCACTTATTTGCCACATGTGCAATTTTTGCACAAAACAATTGGGACCAATCGACAGAAGGATTGCTTTGTCCCACACAATAAATGTTTGCAAAATGACCCATTTCCGGTCATGATTAGCTCCACGACAAACATATGAAGACCTTATACCGTTTAAAGAATAGTCTTGCATTTAAGCAGTTAAATAATCTTGAGGCCTTTTGTATATCTCCACAATAATAAATACAATGTTGAATTTAAACAGTTGATTGATCCTGAGGCCTGTGGTATATCCTCCTCAATACTAAATACAATGTTGCATTTAAGCAGTTAAATGATCCTGAGGCCTGTGGTATATCTCCCCCATAATAAATGCAATGTTGCATTTAAACAGTTAATTGATCCTGAGGCCTGTGGTATATCCTCCTCAATACTAAATACATTGTTGCATTTAAGCAGTTAATTGATCCTGAGGCCTGTGGTATATCTCCCCAATAATAAATACAATGTTGCATTTAAACAGTTAATTGATCCTGAGGCCTGTGGTATATCTCCCCCATAATAAATACAATGTGGCACAGAGATTATTTGTGATTTTGTGTGGCATTTAAAGAGTTAATAAATTATGAATTGTGATTTTAAGTAAACTGTACATTATGATAAAGACACATTTGAAAGAAATGTTCGACAAATGCATTGTTTACACACAAGTAATGTACTCATTTGTAGAAATAAATAAATATTCAATGACTTTCTTACCAGGCACTGAACACCTGTTTTTTCTTGTCCTTTATTGCCATGATTTTATCTGTTATTTTAATTTATTTTCTTCATTCTGTTTTCTTTTGTTTTCTCTACATCTCTCTTTAGTCATGTGGGTTTTAGAGCTAAAACAAATCCATTGTGTTTCTAATACGATTCTTTGGAATGGTGAATAGAATAATATATAGCACATGGGTTTACATCTTCAGTGTCTTGCTATCAAACATTAAATACTGTTTTTTCTAAAGTAAAAATCTTAAAGGTAGTCTGTCCCTTTTGCAGGCTGAACATATACAATTTTGAAAATCCTATGGTAAACAGGAGATAATACCAAATAAAAATTCCTCTTGATAACTGGTAGTTGCCTCTATTTGGAATTATATCGACCGTTGGGGGTTGCGAGAAATACGCCTAGAAGGTTGTCTGATTTTAAAACCCTTGTACCGCATCGTTGTATTTTTCTCCATGAGAAGAATACATTAGCGACTCATACATTAATCGCAACGTTTGCACAGTATGATCGCAAACGTCATGTTGCACTTATCAGCAATTCATTTTTGTAATGCAATGTACTAGAAGAGTAATAACAGGCATACGGAGGGGGTATACATTTAAAGTACAAGTCCACTCTAAAAATAACTTACTTTCAATAGAAGCAGAGAAATCAGACAAACCAATCAAAAAAAGTTTGAGCAAAATCGGATAACTACTAAGAAAGTTATGTATTTTTGAAGAACTATGTAAAACTATGGAACAATGAAAATCACTAAACAAATTGCCAATTTGGTAATCAGTTTGTGACGTCATGTCCTCACTATTTCTTAATTGCTTTATATAGTTTAATCTCATTAATTTCCCTTTTTATCCCCCAAAGCTTCATTCCCCATGCCTTTGCCCAGGTTATATGATTTGTATCAAATTGCGTGCATGACATTTCACAAAATCTTTCCTGAAATTTGGAAGAATTGATACTATTTTCTGAATATTGTATATTCATAATTATTGATTTTTATATAAAAAGTTTATCAAAATTCACATTTTTCATGATTTAACTTGAAGAAAAAAGCTCTTTATTAGTGCATCCACACACAAACATATTACTTTCAATCTAACTTGGATGCTGGTGTGAAGAAATAAGATTCTTAGGGGGAAAATAGGATATGTATATTATCAATATAAAGACAATAATGAGTGGATAGTGAGGACATGAAGTCACGGACTCATGAGAGAGTTGCAAATTCGTCTTGTGAATTTCATTGTTCCATAGTATAGTAATAATGATTGCATTGAGAGACGTAGTTTTTTTATACGCTCAAGGGGAGGTTACAATCGTGCTATTGCCCGAGGCGTGCCCTCGAAAATTTAAAAAATCGCACCCCCCCCCCCTCTCTTAAGCGCCAGGGGGGGGGGGGGGGGGAGGGGGATCTCCAAAAAAAGAAAGGTAAACTTAATTTGTACACGTTTTTTTTCCCAGGGGGGGGGGGGCGGCCCCCTAGATCCGCCACTGGGAATCCCCCCCCATGCTCGCCGCCGCCTGCATATGCCCTTATATGAGTAAAGGGTGTCCACCATTTGATGAAAAGTGGGTTTTAACCATGTTTTTATTAATTATCTTTATGTATAGGAGATCGTTAAGCCTCCTCTTCTATTATAGTACAATTTTATATAAAGTAATATTTTTGTATGAAGTGTAATTCGAGATCGTCGCATATCTTAGAAGGTCTTCATTCAAAATACAAACGAAATCAATATGGCCTATGTGCCAAGGCCGTTGACAGTTTTATATTCTATTATTCACGGCAGCGAGACAAAATGAAAACAGAACAAAATTTGAATTAAATATATTCTAAGGCTCGACTGGAAAGCTAGAGCATTACCTTGTAGTTTTAGGTTACATGTTTAGGGCATTAGAAGAAATCGCGGCTTTAAATGGAATATCAGACTGGCTGACATTGTTAGTGAGCCGCGAGACGCAATATCAATATGGTACTGGAAACGTTAATCAATGCAGAACAACCTATTAACTAGTTTATTTTTATAATTCAGTCGTAATATAAACTGCTTCCTGAGAAGGGATTGGTAGTGACGCCATCAAGGCGCTCCTAGATGCACGAGTTTGTTGACCGCGCCATACGGGTCGCGCGAGGAGATACGTATTCCTACGCTTCTAAAAGAATATTTGTTTTTGTTGATTTTATTTGAGTTGTTAGTCAAGCTCAATGTAACATAAACACACAGAGTGAAACGATATTATAAAATGAAAATAAAACAATAATAATAATAATAGCTTAGAAGAGGATGACCCGTGAAAGCTGAAAAGCTAATCAACCATTAGAATAACTATATACAAAATTATAAACAATAACACTAATTACAGTCCTGTAGAAAATTAATCAATATCTTATCTATTTACAAATTTCAACTTTCATGTTCTAAACTTCTGAATTGCTTTTAATTAGGTTGGTAAGGTAATCCAGAATTTGGTTATATTAAAATAAAACACATTGCCTACTTTATCGGGTAAAGCATAGTTGAATGGGCTACTTCTCGTATTATAGTTGTGTAAATTGTCTAAACGGGAGTGAAGTTGTTGCCAATATCATGACATTCATCAGAATTAAATATTTTATGCATGTGGTTTAGTCCCCCCCCCCCCCCCCCCCCACACTCAGTGTTATTTAGGGTACGCGTGTGCAGGCGTGCCGCCCCTACAATTTCCAAGATCGGTTGAACTTTTTTAGACCCCTTTTTTTTTTACCTCGATCGATTACATGTATGTGCCCCCCCCCCCCCAAACGTCGAACTCTGGCTACGCGGTACGCGCCTGCGCGTGTGCATGTTCCCTCCCTTTGAGAGCACCCCCTATCTCCGGTGTGTAAAGTCAATACGGGCCGGACTTTGTTGCGTGAAAAGTAACCCGTTACCGGAGATTTTGGGAACATGAATGCGGTCCCGGAGTGGGGGGGGGGGGGGGGGGGGTGGGATTAGTACGAGTAGTTTGAAAGTGACGATATTAACTAACACAAATTTCTCCATAGTTACAAGCACCGATCTTGAGATGCACACTTGAAGACGTTATAGTCAGTTTCGAGTATACTTGAAATATTTGAATGACATTCCTGCTTCTCGACATCTATCGTTCTTTTGTTGCGAGATACATGATGTTTGGCTAGCAACAAGCTGCTTGCAAGGCTTTCGACAAGTATCTTCTGAGAAGGTATCGATAATCGAATTTCTCTTGAGACGGTGCTTCATGAATATCCTCCCGCAAACTGTAAAGGATTCACACTTGAAAAACTATATCATTGACACATGAAGCGGCAATCATTTTAAATGAAACCTTAGTCACAAATTGCTTTTAAGAGATAAAATGAAACCATAAAGTATAAGTAAAGAATAGAACGTTAAACGTGTTAAAATAAAGAAAAAGAAGAAGATAAAACGATTTTGTCACAAATTTCAGATTTATGGTTTGATTTCTGCCGCAGAGTAAGAGAGAGAGAGAGAGAGAGAGAGAGAGAGAGAGAGGAAGTTCCAGACAATGATGGACACTCATCTTCATGCATGCTCAATGGACGAAATGCGAATGCCACCAAATAGTGGGGAGGATGTGAGGAAAGGGTAGGGGTGCTACCATCTTCTTCGCTTGTTTATCCCCATTTCTCTCCCCTATGTCTGCCCATCTTCCTCTCTCTCTCTCTTTTCTCTCTCCTCTCCCTGCCTCTCTTCATTTTTACCTCTTTTATCGCATCGCGACTTGAAAGAGGGCATACCCTTATTAACCCCCCCCCCCCAAAAAAAAAGGGGGGGGGATTATACGAAAATTAAATGAAGCAACATTGTTCCCGACATTTGAAATGATAATTTATTTTTTCAAGTGGTAAAAAAAAAAGTATAATATAAGCATAAGAAAACTTTAAAAAAAAGATCGTTGCAGTGTGACTCGCGCGTTATTCAGGGATTTGGACGAGTCTTCAGAATGTAATTGATGCCATTTTGACACCCCGCAATCGTGATACATTTTGTTTGTTTATTTATTTATTTATGATATTAATTTTATACAGGGTGGCACATATCAACAACTTGGTGGTCTTCCATGAAGCCCTGTTTGGTAAAAATAAAACAAATAACAGCAGCAAAAACCAAATAGATAAATACACAAGCATATAAAGAGGTAAAATACAAAATAATTGGTATCCTCATGAAAAAACTAATCATTCAAGAATTATCCTTGATCATTCACAACAAATATGTAAAGGGAATTTTCAATTTAGATAGACAATACATGAAATAAATATAGAATAAATAAAGAACAGATGATAACCACGTATTTAAAAGAAAGACAAAAAATGATTTGTATATAACGTACATTTTTTTATTATCTGATATAGCTTAACACACGGGATACCAAAATTGTTATACACATATCGTCGATACATGATATGTATGATTACATGATATAACGTTAAATTAACCATGTCAACCAAAGTTAATAATTTTGCAAATAGGAAAAATTTGTTAGCTTCGCACGAAAACCCCACAGCTACCCTCTAAATTATTGGTTATATGCCTATACGCATTTCCATTGCGTTAATTGATACGCTAATCTATTCTGCGAAGGCAATAGCCCATGCTTAAGTAATTAAAGTGTACCAATCATCAAAACATGTTTTGCTCATGTAAGGGGTTGCTACACTGTATTCATAATATGAGCTTCAAAAATATATGTCAGTATTTCAATAGGTGATTAAAAGGCTAACACTTAGACATTAAGACGTGGAATTGATTTGAATAGGCCATTTTCGTAATGTAACCAAATGCTGCATAAGTCTTTGTGAAGTGCCTCAATACAAATTATTTCATTCACCTGATAAGAATAACAGTATTTCAATAGTCAGAATGCAAACTGGATATATTAAGTGTTGCTAGGTAGGTAAAGCCATAATGTTTGTCCTACCTGGCAACAACTAATGTATGCAGTTCGAATTCTGTCTATTGAAATACTATTATTCTTATCAGGTGAATGAAATAATTTGTATTGAGGCACTTCACAAAGACGTATGCATTAAATTTGGTTACATTACGAAAATGGCCTATTGAATTAGACATTAAATAAGAAGAGGATATTATATTACTTTCACGTTGGATTCCACTTTTGCCTTTCTTCCTCTTCTTTTTTGTTCCTTGAATACACCCGACGGTGGCCTGTACTACAGCGAAGAAGAAGAATTAGGAGAGGGGGATGTGCTTTTCGCGTCACTATGTGCGTATGAGATGCCATACGTTTGCCTTGTTTAAAAATTACTTGAAACTCCCTGTCGTCAAGTTCCATGATTTAAGAGGTATCCATAGGGAAATGAGACACACATCTATATCAAATACATGGGGGTCGGGATGGGGTAATTAGACAGAACCATACATTTTCAGCATTTGTATACAATTATGCACATACTAGATGAACCGAGGAAAAAAGATAAGATCCCTGACCTTGGTAATATGAACACCGTGTCTTGCTTGAAGTACAGTGCTCATTGCATTTTAATCGAGATGGCCATGATTGATGAGATATAAATTACATTTTTTGCTTCCGCCAAGCGATAGCCAAGTCACATGAGCTTGCGCATGGTCATGTTTCAGTTAGTAGTAACACACTAATAGTTTTATGGAATGACTTTTATAGCGGCAAATCCAGAAACTATTCAGGAGGGGGTATATGTCTGAAAAATATATGAGAAGCAAGTGAGCAGGAAACACGTGGGGGGGGGGGATGCACAAATTGTGTTCACCTGGTTGCTTCTTTTGTTAATTTGAATTTATGTCAGGACTACTTTTGCTTGTGTCAGAAGATGTGTCAGAACATCTCCAAAGATTTGCTGTCAACCCGTGCGTTATTGAAACACAGTAATGATGGATAGAGGCATCTTACGAACATGGTGGTGATAAACAAACTAGATCCCCAGGTAAAACTTGTCTCGCAGCAAAATTAGTTAAAAGTTCCTAGTTGGCGCAGCCGCGTAATATAGAAGTATCGCCCAAAGGAAGCTTTATTATGTCGAAGGTGCTTTCGTGATGACAACCATGGGGAGACGTCTGAAATAGCTGTTATGAGATCATCGTGATCATGATGTGTACTCAAACACCTTCATACGAACGAAAACGTGTTGAAGTTTGGTAATAGTATTCTGGCCCTCCTTCGAGTAAGCCCCTTTCACACCGGGCCATACGTAAATATGCGTAGTGTTGCGTACCCTACGCTGAGGGGAGCAAAGGGGTACGCGAGATGGACGCAAAAACATGTTTATTTTTTCGCGTACTTTCGGCATAGATACAAGTCTACTCAACACTACGCTACTGTACGCCATGCCTACGCAATTGTAAGCTACCCTACGCCAGTCCGACAAAGCAGCAAAGCGTATAAAGGCGTCCTAGATCCTACATGCGCATTTACGTACTCTTTACACCAGGCCAACGTAAATGTACGCAACCCTACGCCAATTGCATAATCCGTAAGAACGCGGTGCCCATGCACAGGTTACGTAACCACACGCCATATGTCGCAATCCTACGCATAGACTACGCAAGGACTACGCCGAAGCAACATTTTTTTCATAAATACGCAGCCTAATTTCGGCGTACTCGGCACGCAACACGACGCAACTTTACACAGATCCGGTGTGAAAGCGATCGGTAGCTTACTAACATGGACACAGTCGGCTTAATAGCTGATACCAGTTAGGTGACGGTCCATGCACCCCAGGAAGCAAAAGAGGGACGGTGTTTCACGTCGGAATTTCAGGGGATGAAGGGGTACCTGTTGGAAAACCATTCCCTGAAGAGGAAAAAAATCATTTCGAAAAGTATCTTTGCTCCCTAACCTCGCCTTATGGAATATTATTTAATAGGCATTTTTTTCTCTTCCTCCGTCTTCCCAATGACTGTTGATGAATTGATTTGGAAGGTTGTTGGGGGAAAAAAAAGAATCGAAGTTAACAAAGCTAGGTACGAACTGTGATGTAGCAAGTTTTTTTTTGTTTTAAAAAGGGTGGGGGGGGGGGGTGCTTAAAAAAAACACAGAGTCCCCCTAAACACGCGTGTTGTAGGAGTAGGGGCAGGGGTATGGGTAGGGTTTGAGTATTGAGCATGATAAACCCTATAACTTTCGAGGAAGATCCCATTTCACCGGTTGAGCAAGGGCCCTGCCCCCATCCCTCCCCTGCACGTTGATGGCTACGAATTCTTCAAGTCAAATGCCACCTGTATGAATCAGATATGATGATGCATTTCGTCCCAAAACATGAATCGATTGAAAGCTTCGGGCCATTATACTTAATAATATGATCCAACCATACTCCCACTGATCCCTTTTCAATGAAAATGGATTTACGAAACAGGATAACTGAAAGGCCAGACAAAACCATCTGTTCTTGTTCGGTTCAAAAAGGATTAGAAAAATGAAAAACGCCAAAAGGTGCATGCATGTATTTTTTACACGTTTCTTTTACCACGCCCTACCAATCCAAGTGAGCGAAGTTACTAATCTATAATGAGTAGGAAGCTCGGCAGCGGTCCACATGGGCTAGGAGATGGTTGCTCCCCCCCCCCCCTCCTCCCTTAGTTCTTGATAAAATATGAATTTAAGCGAGGTACAAAACAAAAGCAAGATGTCCGAAGAAGAGCCCCAAAGTCCAAAGAAGATACAAAAGACCCAACCCCATTATTTTTTCTAGGACCGCCCCGCGCCTTATGAAGCCAGTGCAAACAAGCTTATTTGAACGCTGTTTTTAGCTAGCGTGTGAAAGACCAAAAGCAGTTGTCAACACAGTATCTACGTCAGCAAATAACGCCTCGCGCAATGCGGTAACCTTCACCCGCTTGCGCTGATTCCAAAGCTGCCAACAGCACCCATCGAGTCAAAAAGATAACGTCGTTGGTTGAATGACTGAAGTTACATTATTTCTTTGTGATGGGGAGGTGTTATTGGATATCACTTAAGACGGAGAGCCGGAGACAACATGTTGCCCACACAAAGATGTTAAAGAAATACTGCAGATGTCCTATAGGCCGAGGATTAAGACAGGCATATATATATGTTTTAAATGGCCTACAAACTGAAATTATCGTGTAGCAACCAGGTTAGAGAAGAGCAAAAGAGAGAATTGGAGAGGAAAGAGTGAAAGGATGGGTGGAAGAGTAAGAGAAAGAGAAAGGAAGCAGTGACTAAGATATATATATATATATATATATAGAGAGAGAGAGAGAGAGAGAGAGAGAGAGAGAGAGAGAGACTGTGAGACAGAAGGGGAAGAGAACAAACAAGATGGATAGATAATGAGATGAGTAATAAAAGCATTAGCGCGCATTAGCGCAAAGTGATGGATGTGAAAAAAATAAGAGTTTGATATTATTTTCATGCCAACGGCAATTCCTCACTTTGCCGACACGTAGGCCTACAAGCATTTCATCGATGAATTTCCAGCTTTAGACTTAAGTGAATTACATTCAAGGATGGTCTGGACTCATAACAGTATAAAAATAATAAATTCAAAGCTTTCCTTCGATACATCAATATACATCAAAGATAATGAAAGGTGAATTGACGGTAAAGTTGTTCATGAAAACACCATTACGATCATGGTAATTGCTTAATAAAAGGTTTGTTATCTAATTGATTAATAATACTTTTGTATTACAAAGGTCTGGAATAGCCTATTTTCGTAATGATATCAAATTTAATGAAAATATCTTTGTTAAGTTCCATGTTAAAAATTATTTCACTTACCTCTTACAAATGATTGTATTTCAATGGTCAGAATGCGAGTTGCATGCACTAGTATAGTTGAAAAGTAGGACACAAAGCATGGGTTGTCCTACCTAACAACACGTTTTATATGTAATTAGTATTCTCATTTTTGAAATAAAATCACTCTTGACAGGTTAATGAAATAATTTGAAACATGGAACTTAACAAAGAGTTTTACATTAAATTTGATTACATTACGAAAATGGTCCATTCCAGATATTTTACTTACGACCTTCATCGAAACTGACATTAAAAAAACGGGAGAGCCCACTAACTATTTCGCATGTTAACAAAATCAAATCGAATCAAATCAAATTCATTTAAATAGAATCCATAATACATGTACATAAAGTAGTTTACAAATGAATCATTAAGAAGTAGTCAAGTATACACAGAATCGACATGAAATGTAAAAAGTAGCGGTAAGAAATACACAGTCTGGGGCTCGCATTGGGGCACCAGTAAAACAAAAGCAAACAGGTTGAAATGAATAGTCGAGTTTCAGATTATTTTTTTAATAAACAAACAAACAAACAAACCTACAAATAAAATAGCAGGACAGTACAGAAGTATTATTCAGGGAGAAAATATTGACTTCCTGCCAAACTCTTCCTACTTTTTCCGAATGACCATGACTCATCCTTCGTCTTAAACATCATCCATGGGTAAGGCTATAATGAAAGATGGCATAAGTGGCTAATGTTTCTTGTTTTGATCCCCCGTATCGTGTCCCACTCGCAAAGATAATCACCGACATAATCTCCACAAGGTCTGTGCCAAATATATATTTTTTTGAACATATGCGATATGCATACGTAGCCCTCGGCAAGTTTACAACGAGGGTCCAGGGGCGTCTTCAGGAAGATGGGGGGGGGGGGTTTGGCATGACCATATATTTTTGTAGTCGCATAGCTGTATAATAATACATCAGTCTTCCTTTCAACCCAATCTACATTATAATTTGTGATTAGAAAGTGCACCTAATTCCTTTCATGTCCACAGCTATTTTTTCACCTCAATTGTTTAATCTTATTTTATGTAAATCTGTCCCCGAATGAGTAAAAACCTATTGTGTATGTAAAAAGATTTTGCAATTGATTCTGTGGCTGTGATGATTTCTTTTTATGTTAATAAATCATTTCAATTTCAATTTCAATTTCAATCAACCCTTGGGATAGTCGTAGGTCATTTTGGACCAACAGATAAGGAATTTATGTAGATGCTACTGCTACCCAACAATGAGAGATTTAACCCCCAAACCTAGATCTAAAGAATGAAGAGAAGAAAAGGAATAACTCGCACTTACCTGGAAAGGCCCTCTTGTTTGATGACCAACTAAACCATATATTCATGAGATTTAGCATTTAAAGCATAAATGTTTGCCTTTTGTGAATTTTTCAGATAAGACATGCGATTTTGGCTATGTGCCGCCCTCTCGCTGCTTAGATCAATACTGCTATTGTTGTATGCACTATCTCTACGATTATTATCCCAGGAGAGATCATGATTATATGCAGCAATAACATGAATACAGTAGGAGGGGGGGGGGGGGGGGGATCGGCAACATGTTATAAGTGTTCACCGTGACCATTTGGGTTTGGGAGTTACAGGTTATTGTAAACTCGTACATAGGATGAGTGGCGATATACTTTACTTGAAAGTGCGTGTGTCAAGTTTGGCATACCTTGAGCGCTATACACGAACCCACAATCATTATTATTATAAGCTAACACTTAACTGTATCAATTTAAATCAATCTTTGGTTGGACACTCATGAGAAAAAGGTCAAGTTAATTTCCCCACAATCCAGAAGTTAACACCCCGGCGAAGGGCTACATTATTACTGAGAGAGAGAGAAAGGATGAGAGAGGACGGGAGAGAGAGAGAGAGAGAGAGAGAGAGCGGGAGAGAAAGTGAGAGAGAGAGGGAGAGAGCAAGCCCCCAACAAAGATAGTTTGAATTAAAAAACCAGAACCGATGTTAAATGCAGTCAAATATTAATACAAATATTAATACAAATGCTATATCTAAAGCCTGTATGCTTATATTTCACTTTCATAAGCACGATAAGCAAAACGGAAATATTCTACATTCATTTTTAATAGTGTCCATCATGTTATTCATCAATTACCATTATAAAATCGTGTATGACACATCGTGCTTACCACTACATTTGGGGGCTTAGCAATGCATTTAAACAATCCAATTTGAAAATATTTTGCAAATTCATCTAAGTTTCAAAATCATTATCTCCAAGGGTGCTTTTGCGATTAACCCGCCTATGGGATTTCTGTCACGAAAGATCTGGCTCAGTCGTATTCAATCACTTTATCTGATCCCGGATTTTGTTCATTCTTGCAACCTTTTATCTGATCAACACAAATGTTATTATTTGTTTATGTTTTCTTCTTTGCAGTCACTTCTCAAAATACATGATAACTGAAAAAAGGAGAAGGCAACTGAGAGCGAGATAAATCTGCATTTAAATTAATTTTTGGTCAGCCTGACGATGGTTTTGGTTGAAGATGTCTGACCCATACACGAAGAGATCCACACAAATTGAACTTTATTAACAAGGTTATTAGTATTAAAAAAATTGATAAGGAGAACTCCTACTCACAGTTCAAGTCTTTGTTAAAAACGTTTCTGTTCTCAACATATTAGTTTGTTTAATTATGTCTTACATTGTACTACCCTTATATAACTTGTATTACAGTAATATGCATTGTATTGTATTGTATTATTGCAAATTATGTCCTGAAGTATGTTAAACTGTAACTTATATGTATTTTACTTTATTTCTTGAATTACTTGCCCACAATTATACAACTTCCACACAACTGCGCAAGGAGTGTCATTTTTGACAGACATGGCGCATTATAAATGTTCACTATTATTATTATAATGTGTACAAATTCATTTACAAGTGAAACATAATTTCACATGCCCCTTAATTTCTACTGTTTTGAAACAAGATTGTCCTTTAATAAGGTTGACACCATGATAAACTTGATCAAATTATAAATTCTGATGTTTTCTAATGTCAGTCAGAAAAAAGCGTTCGAGTTAAGCAAACAGATGCTTCGTCAATTAATCCTGTAATCCTAATACGTTATTTAATATACACAATATTATATCAATGTTATATTAACTTCCTGAGCCTATGATCTATACATGCAATGCTTTCTCTTTAGGATTCATCATATTTCTCCCTTAATTTAACTTAGTCTTATGTATTATTCTCTTCGTTTGTATAAATCAATATTTTTTGTTAATGTAACATGCCAAATGTAAAAATGTATTATCTAACATGTGAAATATGAAAATAAACTGAAACTGAAACTGAAACTGAATTACACGAATTCACCACACGACATGGGAGTTTCTGATATTTGTCCCAAAGCTGCATGTTATTCAAATTGCCAAATTTTGGCATTCAGTGGGACTTTCCCTATAATATTAACTTTCGATTTAAAGAAAAAACACAGACAAGGGGAGAAATGAAAGTCTCTCCATAGTGATTTACATGAAATCAAAGCATATAACGATAATATGCATGATCAGGTGTTATGTACACGTTATAAAGCACGGCTCTAATCTGTTTTTCCTCGAGCCATGACAAGGATATTAACTTGAATTCTATAAAAAGTATCAAATTCACATATTCGTATCTAATATGTATTTAATTGATTATATTATGAGTTTCAATTATTCTTTGCACTTTGTCAAGCAGATTACTGACAATGGTATATAGGATTGATGAAATAAGTTATACATCTTGGATAATATTACTTTGATTGATGTATAACAATGATATCATCCATTCATTTCTTAATTTCTTTCTTTATTTATTTCTGTATTTAATAATTCATTCATTCATTTATTTACTTTTTTTCTATTCATTATTAATTTATTTATTTTTTATCAATAATGTTAAAGTTGGATATGTTCTGAGTCAGAACAAAATATGGATAAACCATGACGAAAATAAATATCAAATGCTATACAGAAATTATTACACCTTGTCTCTTTCGAATTTATTGCATTGTCATTTCTTGAGGTATTATGGAGGCTGAATTATGTTCGGCCGGGAGAGCAAAAAACAAAAATCCAGGCTTTTCAAACAACTGTTCTTCATTAGCTCTGGGGCTAATGACATTACTCAAGGAGGTCCACATCCGATTTTGAGGGATAATCTGCCTTCGGGGCCAAGACAACTAGGTCATGAGAATATCGCATTATGGGTTTAGTCCGAGATGGTTAAAGAGAAGGTTGGGATTCTGATAAAAACATGTACAAAAACAATTTCTGGGTTTTCTCCTTCTTTCTTAAGACAGGCAAACCATTTGGATTTCAAGGAGCACATGTACGGCCCCTGAAAAAATTATTGCTCTTCAAATGCTCATATCCGAATTATTGCAAGAAATAGCTGGAAAACTTTGATTTTTTGTTTCATTCCACAAGTGTGTGTAGTCCCATATACTCATTCTATGTGCAGTGCAAGCGATTTTCTTCAAGATTGAATCAATTTCTTTTCTCTTTGGTCATTCCAAAACCAAACATTATACATCAGTTCCTATGTACTACATAAGAAATATAACATTAAGTGCTTTCAAAATATAACTACTATTATAATCATTAATATCATTATCATTACATCGACGTTTCGAAAACGCTTCCGGACAGCAGTCTTTCAAAATGTAATAGCTAGCATTATCATTAATCAGAATCAATCGGTTTTAATTCCCCCCTACCACAATTATACACAAAATGGAGGGGGTGGGGGTTTGGAAAGTTACCCCCACCCCGTATGCCTCAAAATCTTTCTTAGCCCCCCCCCCCCACAACAAAATCTCAATTTTAAATTAATTTAAGCAAGTCAAATATCGAAAATTTATATAAAAACCCCAAAGCCCTTCCAAATCCCCCAACCCCCCTGAAATATGTTTCTAGAACCACCCTTGTGAACATGGAGAGAAAGGGAGTCAATGTCAGCTGGTCTTAAATCATTGACTAGATAATCAGCTAAAAGGGTTTCAAGCAAATTTGTTTAATCGTTTGAAAGTTATACGCCCGATCATTGTAAAGTTCGCGGATAATTTCGTGGACCAGATAAATAATATTTGCAAAGGACTGAATTCAAAATCGATTCAAGCATTAAAGCTCTGTTGTAAACCAGCAATTCTAAAACCTGGTAAAATTTCAAGTTATCATGACTGTGTCCAAAGAAATCAAACGAAGTCCCAAGTTAAATATATCTTTCTGAATGATCCTTTACATTTTGTCGATGGCATAATCATTATGAAGCCTTGAAATTCTAAACTTGCTTTCGATTTCTGCATTTCGGCGCGTGCATGTGGATCAAAAAGTCCTCGAACGCCACCGCGATCAAATACTGATCATCAAATTGCAACCTCCTTTGTCAAATTCTTTTGTTTCCAGTTGTGCATTCGCCCTATTGAGATTTCTTAAAACTAAATACCGATCGTTACATTTCTTGTTAGGGAGAATTATTTGTTTATCCACGACGTGATCACACAAGTCATTCTGATTGAGAAAAAATGGAAATGCACACACAGAATGCTATTTAAGAATTCACATCAAAGTTGCTCTTTGGAGGAAGGGAAGTGGGGTAGCTGGTCACCATAAATAATTTATACATGAGAATTTCTATTTTTATCCCTGTATATTTATATTTTTCAGATAAGGGTACATACAAGGACAAACAAAATGTGTGTAAGCTGTTCATTCTATATGTATGTTATTTTAGATCTTTGGAAAATGATGTTCATTTTTAACGATGCAAAATCCGGATAGTTTTAAGGCAGTCCATACAATAATACCAAATGGAGCAAAACAGATTAATACACACACATATACACACATACACCCACACGCAAAAACACACGCACACGCACAAACACACTCACAGACACAGAGAGACAGAGAGAGAGGCAGATAAAGAGAGAGTGACAGAGAGGTCACAAGAGAATGAAAGAGAGAGCGAAGGGCGAGGGTATATGATATCGGACGGGCACCGTTGGTGCATATTGGATTATCCGATGAACGAATTAGGACATTATAGTCTGCAAACTGTCAATTATTCTGAGAAAAACATCAGAAAAGGATCGGCGACGAAAGAATTGTGTCATGGGAGAATATTTTGATAGGGATGTTACCCCCCCCCCCCCCCCCCCCACCCCCGACTCCGTGAACAGAGAGATACCATGCGTGTTCCCAAACTCTCCGGCTCGTAACACCAAAAGAGGTCTACCCGTATTGACTTTAAACACCGGACTTTTGCTGAAAGGTGGGGGTCGCTGGGAACACGCATATGCGTACCCTAAATAACACTGAGTGGGGGGGGGGGGGGGGGGGGGAGGGTGGGTGTTACCTTGGTTTGGGAAAAATTTCCAGAAGAGTCGACACCGACCTCAATGTCCATCCAGGAGGGACAAAGTACAAGTAATGCAATGGCATGAAGGTTTCATCCGGGGGCGGTAAACAATGTAGGGAGAGAGATCAAGTAACTAATTCAAATAACTCTGACATTAGAACCATAGATATTAGATTTGGGTTAAATTAACACAGCATTAAGATGTAAAGATGGGCATTAAAATGACAACGTGGGGTTTCCGCAGGGTTTGGGGTTTGGCCGCTGCTTCTCTCAACACTATTGTTACTTTCACTTACTGAAACATCTTTTGCTCGTGTGTGTGCGTTTGTGTTGATTGCGTATGTGTGCGTGTGAGCGTGTGTGTGTCTCTCTCATTTTATTGCGATATTTCTCTCTCTCTCTTTCTTCCAACTCTCTCTCTGTCGACATGTTTCACATCAATTGTAGTTATCAATAATTGTAATGAACCATAAGTTGATATTATAGATATATTGACTGCTATGAGAGGCATCGCTGTTTCTATGGGCTCAAGGGGACGTTACATCCTGCTATGACTACGAGAGCAGTTATGCTATGCTTCGAATATTAATGCAGTCCATATATCTTGTATATATTCCGAATTCACAAAGAATTCTACAAAGAATTCTTACCTAATCCTCTTCTTGAGTAAAGACTGGTTATAACATCACAGAAAATCTGAGACACTGTCTGTAAATCTTCGCTGGAAAGTTGCCTCAATGTTACGATCATTCGAGGGTCGCCCATACACTGCACTGTATTTTGTATCTGCGCTCGGACGAAGAAACTTTTACACGTAAACCAATCGGAATCTCAGCAAAAATTATTCATGCAGCCCGTTACCTGGGGTAACAGACATCTTTACAAAAAAACTATTGACCGGTAGGCGGGCATGGCTTAAATCACAACTCCAATTTTGACCAATCAGATAACTGGAATTATTCAACATACTCAAGAGAGGTACATCTACAGTCGTGCATCCCTACCCCTCAAACATTATACACGCACACCAAAACATACCCCACACACACTCGCGAGTGCACGCACACGCACATAACATTGCGAATTGTTGTCTTTTCTGCCCTTAATTTCTATTTTGTCTTTAGCATTTTGACAGAGTATGAACACAAATTATGCAATTTTCTTAAAAGAGAGATCAAATAAAATCAAGTAATTTTTCCTTTGTTTGTCACATCTCTTCCATCTAACTTTCATGATGCGTTGCTGTCTGAAACATGTGGAAAGCATGCATGGAATAAGGCATATTCGTATCTTTCACATCCATGTTTAATTGAAGAAAACAAAGCATGACTTTTGCCTATAAATATATTTCCTTTCCTGATTGTCTAATTCCCCATGCAACGCCTTGTCTCTTGGGTCAGGTGACTTTTAAGATAAATTAGAAATTTCAAGAAAACAACACGTAAGTATTGGGATTTTTTCCTCCCCCATGCATGATTCAATCATTCCAACACTATCCGGATGAAAATGGGTACCGATGCAGATGATCTGAGCTGAAAAGACATCACCTGCAATGATGGAGGTGGTGGTGGCGATGGGGGCAGTGGCGTATCCAGCCGCATTAGGTGAAGCTAGTGTAGGTTCCCTTTGCAGGGCCAGGAGAAACTCACTGAAACTTGCTATCGGGATTCGAAAAGGGCCTGCACAGATGCATTTACCAAACCCCTGTCTTAGGAGGATGCCGCACCTCTCGTTTATCAATTGCTGGATACGCCACTAGGGGTATAGAGTTTAAGATCAAATGATTAGTAAAATCGATTATCAATAGTTGCATACTGCCTGATATGCACTTTATCAGTCAATTCGAAGGCTAAGGCACTTTTGAGCAAACCAATTTTCGCGAGTTTTTCGAAATTAGCTAGTGCTCACTCAAGCGTAAAATATTGTCAATATTTGTGAGGGCCGTCCGATTGTTAGACCCTTTTCCATAATTTCGTTAACAAAATCATACAGAAATCATGAAGTTAAACTTTGGAGGATATTCTAAAGGTGTGCTCTTTTTTAAAACGCACTGTATTATATTGAGCTGACGGGCATAACCTTTCATGTTGGCAAAGAGCAGGAAAAGGGTTTTCTTGCACTGGTTGAGGTTTAGATCTATTCACCGCAACCCGATTCGAGTAAGCATTCGTCCATTGTGAATTCGTTTCTGAGAAGCATGGCTATTGCACCCGGTGAGGTGCTTAGGACGGCCTCGGTTTCTACAACGACTTGGGCATTGCGACATCGATCATCAGGATCACCTTGCATAATTATCTGGTTTTGAGGTAAATGCATCCCAGTGGAAATATAGACCATCTCATGGATTAGTGGTTGCAAAAACATTACAATATCCGGATACATGACTGCGTTGCGTAGAGGTATATCTCTCTATCACGCATTCTCATGTAATCCTAAACACTGATTTAAAGCCAATTTATCATGATCGTGTTTCATTACATAGAGGCTCTCTCTCCCCCTCTCTCTCTTTCTCTCCCTCTCTCTCTCCCTATTTCCTTTTCTCTCTCTCCCTTTAGTTCCCTCCATTTCTAGATGCCTTGAACGCTCCATACCAGTACAAAATAGATACCCCCATACCAACTCATTTACCCAATTGTCTTACTTTTTTTTCTCGATTAGATGTTTTGTCAATTTGATTGTTTAACTTTGTTCTCCGACTTAAACTCCGAGAATCATTCTCATCAATATACAGACCGGAATTAAGCTTTGCCCGAATTTAGCGAAAATAAAATCAATAAAAAAGCAACCGATTATCCCTCACGTCATTAAATGAAGATGCTGGGCGGGGAAATGGGGCGACAACCTTCTGTCTTCCAGTCTCCTCTGACTCGTCTATCCTGGCTGACATACTCAGCGCGAATATACACGCCTCTGGGAGAAGTCCACATTTCCCATGAGAGGCGAAACAGCACCCGCTTTATCGGACCACAAGAGGTATCATGAAGTCGTCCGCCACATTGACCTTCTATAATATTGATCGAAGTCAGATTCGAAGTCGCCTTGAATTTCTCTCGATTACAGCTCACTTTTCAGTAAAATAGGAATGAAACGGGAACGTACTCACAACCACATGCACGCAAGGGCGACATATATAAATGCTCTAAAATCATGACTTTCATTGTATATCAGTGGATATGTAGGGGGAAATGGCGCAGGTGGGGGGGGGGGGGATTTCTACCAAGTTTGAAGAATATAAGGTTTAGACTCTCTATAGTGTATTAGGGAAAGAAACTGTGTTATACAAATATTCAATACAAAAGGAGAATGAGTAAAAGACAGAGACAAAGGAAAGGAAGAAGAGAAGACGGAGGAAGAAGAATAAGACAGAGACGAAGAAGAAGAAGAAGAAGAAGAAGAAGGAGAAAGAAAGTAAGAAAGAAAAAAAGAAAGAAAGAAAGATAAGAAAGAAAAATCGGAACTCAAACACGGATGCTGCCGCAAATTCCTTTCCTGTGATTATCAAGTAATGTAATGAACGGCACAGCAGCCTTTGCTAAGGTCAATCTGATTTGAGTGATTAATTTTACAAGTGATTGCATGAAAGAGGATCCGAGTGAAAGGTCATTGCTGGAAGTAGCCCCAGGTCAGAGGACAGACGAACTAATTAGGTCTACCAGGTACCAGTGGCGTAGCGAGCGATCCGTCATTGATTGGGCATTTGCGTCACGGGGAACACCGGATATACTCATGTTGGTGGACTGTAAGATAACAAGGCCATAGAGTTAGCAAAACTTGGGGGAGTGGTTGCGAAGGTGTCGTGGCATAGTGGTTCATGCACTTGACTCCCAGTCAAGGGGTTGTAAGTTCGCATCTCAGCCCGGTCACTCTCCACGCAGGTGTAAACGAGTACCATGCAATTGCTGACTTAATAATAATTGCAGGGCCAGCAGGGAGAGCAATAGGCCCAATGTGGCTACCATGGGTATATAAGAACAAAATGTAAATTATTAAATTATTGTGATCTCCTTCTTTTCACTAAATCTTTCCCGCATCATAAGTTCCATTTCTTTTCCACGGATTTCCTTCTTTTTGCTTATTGAGAGAGATTCGATTGTGAGAAGGCACGCCCCTCCCCATACCCTATGTATCCACACCACTGGCTCGCACTTTAACATTGTTGCCACCTCATATTATGTGAGGTATCTTCATTATACAAGTTCAGATATTGATCGCACACCGGATTTCGATCGAATGGCCAGATTTGTCATGATTAATTCCTTGACCACGGTATAACTCACCTAATGAGCGTGGCCAGAATGTCGAGCAAAAACAACAACAAAGATTTGTTCATTATTGACCATGTATCTAAAAAATTACTTTTTAGAAAAAGTTCATCTTTCATTTACTTGGTCTTTCTTAAAGGACTAGTCCATTCCAAAAATAACTTGCTTTCAATAGAAGCAGAAAAATCAGACAAACCAATCAAAAGAAGTTTGAGCAAAATCGGATATCTAATAAGAAAGTTATGATTTTTTTAAGTCTGTAAAACTATGGAACAATGAAAGCCACAAGACAAATTGGTAATTCACTCATGAGTCTGTGACGTCATGTCCTCACTATCCACTATTAAAGTTTAAGTAAAATGTATATAGACAGAGAAAAACTACTTCATAAGACTTAGTAATGTACACTAAATTACCTTTAATTTACTTACAACCATTTACCTGATATCATATATTTATTATGACCTAATGTATGTATTGGGTACCGATGTATGTACATGTATTTTGTCCTAATGTATTGTTGTTCGTGTCTTATCATAATCCGACCTTGTGGATTTGTATCAATAAACTTGAAACTTGAAACCTGAAACTTGAATCAAGGGATGTGATTTTAAGATGGGTAGGGGGGGGGGGGGCATAAACCACTGCAATTGCCCAACGGTTTACCAACTTAAATGTACGAACATTATGATAATGAAATATTAGCAAATCATAATCCAATTATGACTCATATGGGACGTACAAATGAATATCGATATTGCCCTTGAATGTATTTCTTTTGTATCGGAAAGTCCTTGCGATCATGTTCGAACGGATTAAGAAATCCATATTTTCTGAAGCAAGAAACAGAGACAGGTGAGGACAAACGTTTCGTCAACCCAACGCTGTTTTTTCTGTCGTGTAATCATGTGTTTACATTAGCACTTTCTCATCACCATTTCAAGTCATGTTTCGATTAAGTTTGCTTCCCTGCGGAGTCACTTGGTCTCAATTATCAATAACCCTTGATTTGGCCGAGTAAGTTGGTCAACTATTCTTCCGGCGAAACATTTATAGGCAGCGTAAAGATACATGACGATATGCTCAACGACGAAACCTTGTCGAAACTATCAGTCAACGATCCGTGGCGAATACACGAATTTCCTGCGGGGAGGGGAGAGGGGCACCATTCCGAAAAGCCCCTGATAAGGAAAACAAACAAACAAACAAACAAATATACAAACAAATAAACGAATAAAGAGACGAAGAAACAGATAAAGAAAAAACAGAGAGACAAACAAAGAAGTAAATAGACACATAACTGTTAAACTTATCTTCTTTTAAAAATAAAACAAATTGAGTTGGTGGGTAATGAACGTTTGTCAATGGTATTGCTTTACTTTGTTTGGTTGAGTTTATATCGATCCTGCAAAGGATAAACGGCAGGCGGCAATCAATCACATAGAATTAGAGATGCATAAAGACAACGACAAAGACAAAAAAGGCGGCTAACTTTTGTTCAAAATTTAAAAAGTATCGATTTGCCTTCAAGCAGACGTGAAAGCCTTGTCACTCTTTAGTGATCGATAAATGGTTTATGCTTTTCCGTCTCATTTATCAACAGAATCGACGTTTTAGATCTGTTCCCATCCGCGAATATTTCCAACTTACATCGTCTAAAGACAGCGTGTAATACACACTCATGCTCCATTTAGATTCTTATATTTAGATACTAATTATTTGAATCTTGCTTGAGTTGTCTTGCCTTTACATTATTGACAAAAACAATCACATTAGATAGTTTCAAAGTATATGATTATCAGAATGGGTGTTGATATACAATCAACGAAAAGTACTTTGATATAGTAGGTTGTAAATTCACATAACAACATGTAGGCCCTATATTTTGTAAAAAAAATAACTCTTTTTGGTACTCCACACACACGCACACACACACAAACACACACACGCACACACACACGCGCGCGCACACATATATATATATTTATCTACAAATGACCTGATATAGAATTAAGAACTTTAGAAATTAAGAAATTAAGAAATTTGCTTTTAATAGATGAAGAAAAACAAGAGAAATAGATCAAAAATGAAAATAAGCAAGTATGAAAAACTAGGAAGCTTAGAAAATCACTACACAAATTTCCAATTTGGTTATTAGTTTGTGACGTCATTGCCTCATTGACGTTTTATCAATTGCTTTATATATTTTTATCTCATTAGTTTCCCTTTTTATCCCCAAAAAACTTGTTTTCCCCATGCCTTAGCCCAGGTTATATAATTTATATCATAGTGCTTCTTCGATTTATTTTTTATTTATATATATTTATTCATGGTTTATTTCTAATTTGTGCATGGCAACCGATGGCTGAATTGCTCACAATTAACAAAAATGCATACAAAACATAGTATGGGTACATTGAATTCATAATCATTAAATATACAATAAAAGGTTTGATGGTATGAAATAATACAGTCAAATAGCTGATGAACATGTATATACAGTGCGTCCCAGAAAAAACGAAACCGAGAAGCATCGATGTTTTATCATAACTTAATCACAACCATAATTAATGAATGATACATATTTGGAAAGCTTAGAGTCTCCCTTTTCAGTTGTTGCTACTCACGTAATGCATATTTCACGCATGAGTGATTAAAAGCAATTTGAAGGAAGGAAACCAAAAAGACATTTGGCGGGCGGTATCTGAATTTCGAAGAAGTATTCGCGCTTCAGAGATCACAGTGCCCCTTGTTTTGTTTAAATTGAACACCTTAACGTTTTCTGACATACACGTTTTACATGTTTCATCTTTCATCTCGGACTGCCCTTTTTAAGCAAAACAAATATGTACTTTCTTATCAAAAAAGACAGTCAAATAAACTTGAGTTATCCAATCCTAAAACCGGGGGGGGGGGCAAGGAATTGTATTGCTACAGCTCACATTTGTTCACAATTACCTTTTGATTTTTTCTTTCTTTCTGGGATGCACTGTCCTTGCAGTTTAACTGACTGTTAGCAAATCAAGCCTATTGTAGGTTAACAACCAGTCAACCAACGGCTGTAGCTTCTCTCTGAATGACTTGGCAATGAGGATTACCAAAGTGCAATAGCGCATCGACTTTGTTTCGGACCCGGGACCTGCCGGCTACGAGACCACTCCTCTAACACTAAGCCGTCGCTTTATCCCTGCTTTATAGTTTTCTTGAACTTATTTCCTTTCATGGAATCTCGGCAATCGTTCGTTGATAATGGTTCTTTCCTCTTTCAAACCACAAAACGGATTTTTACCATCAGCAGAGAACCCCCTCCAAACGATTCTAATTCTGTAAATTGATTATTGATCTACATTCAATAATTCTCCTTTAGTCTGACTAACGAGATCAATTATTGTTTCATAAACACTTTTTAATGAGATGTTAAAAGAGTAATGTGTTTTCTTCTTCGCATGTAAACGCCCATCTTAAGTATAGGGGTAAGGACAGACAAGAGCTATACTGGAACCTCAAGGGCGCTTAAAATAATTGTTTTTACGCCTTCAGCCGTCTAGTGACGCAGGTTAAATGCTTGACCGTTGTTGATTATTTACTCATGATAAAGGTAAGCATATTAAGGTTTTAACGATGCAAACAAAGACAATGCGTGTTAGAAATAAGGGCATTAGCTTGGGCGTTTACCCGATACAATGCACTGAATATATATTTCATAATAAATAAACATCAATCTAAATCTAAATTGATGTTATATAATTATGATCGAAACTTCAAGAAGCCCTATATGGGTGAGGTATTGTTTAATAACTATAACTTATCAACGGGGTTCTTTTCTTTGCTTTCTGTCAATCCTAAATAATCAAATATTTATATATATATATCTTTCTCTCTCTCTCTCTCTCTCTCTCTCTCATACATATACATATATATATATATATATATATATATATATATATGTATGAGGTGATAACATAAACAGAATTGGTGGCTACGGAAATGTCGTTTTAGTTTTAGTTTCAGTTTTACTTTTGCGGTTGTAAAAAAGTAATCTGCTTCTGCCAGATATATATACCTGTGGAAAATGAGAAGTGATAGAAGATTTGTAGTATTATCATTCCATTTCTGATATAGATGTGTAATGTGGTATGAAGAAATGCTCTCGGGTGTTCTAGATAGAATGGCAAGTCCACCGAGCTCCTTTCTCGCTCACATCGATATGAGCCGCGTAATTAGGGAAATAGGACGTGTCACAAATCAACAAAGCATCTACTTACACGAATGATTTGATTTGCCAGGGTATGGTATATCCAAACTATGTTAACCAAATTATGACATAAAAGTGTGATTTCCGTAGCGACTATCCCGTGTCTAATTGGGTAGACCTATCAGGTTTAATGACCTACTTTACTGGAGGCACGTGAAATTGAATTAACATAGATATGGCTATGTCAGAGGTGTGTCCTATGTACATCGCCCCCATTTCCCTAGCATGCGAGTAGTACAAAAATGACCAAGATTACAATTTTACATCAGAACCTCTTTTTATGGATATTCCCTGCTTGATTTTGCCATGTAAAAGTCATTAGATATCGCAATGATGAAACCGTGTGGTTTCAGGTTTAATGGTTAAATCAGCATTATCATCGCAGTCATCAGGCGTGTCTGCACTATCTCGAGATTGCCAAATATCCAGCTATTTTGAACTATCCCGATCGAAACTATCCAGCTATTTGCGTCTTCATTAGACCGAAGTGGCAAATTAGCTGGATAGTTGGTCGGGATAATATCCCAAGATATCTCGGTCTAGTTTGCAAAATATCCTTCTATTTCCGAACTAGCGGGATAGTTTGCGACCGTCCTCATTAGACCGAAGTACGGAGTCAATTATCCCGATCCCATCATGCACAACGATTTCCGGTTTGCACATGCGATCTATACTGCTCAGCGCTGACCTCGCAACCACTGACCTCGAGTAAACACGGAAAACCGCAAACTAGACCGAGATATCTTGGGATATTATCCCGACCAACTATCCAGCTAATTTGCTACTTCGGTCTAATGAAGACGCAAATAAGCTGGATAGTTTGCGATCGGGATAATTCAAATAGCTGTATATATTTGGCAATCTCGAGATAGTGCAGACACGCCTGTTACACCTTGTGAAATTCAAGGCCCATCTTAATAGGGTTAATTTCGAGGGAAAAAAATACAAAAGCATTATAATACTTCACGGCACTGTTAAAATCGAACTTGATGAAGGCATATGTAGTGAAATTTCCTTGAAGGGCTTTCGAGCAAGTTTTGGTCATCATGGCTAAAAACTTTATATTGCTTGGGGTATTTTTTCACACCGATTAAACCGAGGTGTTTGGGGTTAATCTGTCTAAACGACATGGCTTTGGACTTGACCTGATTTTAAAGGAATCTGAAATAGCATTCGACTTGAATACTCATGTATGCAAATCTTAATGATCGAGGTTCATGATATGAATAACAAAACAAAATTGTCAGGGCACTGCAAGTGTCCTTTACTACATATTGAGTCGGACTCATCGATCTTCTACGATTTAAAGCGGATTTGGCTTTTACGCCGAACAGAGAGGGTTTACATGGACTAAACAAATTCGATTTATTAGTATTGATATCATTATTCAGAGCCTCAGTCAGGGAGATGATATGTGTTTGAATTTCAGTATAACATGGAACTGCTATTTCTTTGAAAATCGGATTGCAAGAGGATCGTACAGTGTGCGATGGGCTTAAAATTGAAAATATGATGGGGTAACTCATTGAATACTCATTCCCATATAGAAATGATATGGAAATCTCCTTGTGCAAGTAGAAACCGAGAAACAACCCCCCCCCCCAATCTGTCCCCCCCCCCCGCCCCCAGAACAAAATATTTTAAAATCTTTAACGAAAATAAGAATAATGGAAGGAGTTTATTATATCTACACAATTTATTTAAAAAGCATCATTCAATGTATTTTATGAAGCAAGGTAGACAATTTAGGTAGTTAAGGCCATTCCTTAATATTAAAAAATTCCCAGGATATTAACATATAGAATATTAAGCAATAAAAGAGAAGGAAAGAGAGAAAGAGAGTAGATATGAAAAGAAATGAAAAGAGTGTCGATGAAGAGAGGAAAGTCGAGAATGAAAGTTGATTTAAGGGTGTAAATTAAGGAAAGGGAGAGCGAGAGAGAGAGAGAGAGAGGCAGCGAACGAGAGATGAGTTAAAGTGATAGATCTGTAGAGCGACAGACAGATAGAGAAAGAAAACAAAATATATATAAGTGGTAGCGGACGAGGAGAGAAGGGAAAAAATGAAGGGCAAAAAAGAACACCATATTACGAACTATCCTCGCATTTTCTCGGCAGTGGGTGCGTACCCAGGCGTTTTTCTTTTGCGAAGGTCAAGTAGATCTATTCATCTGGGTAATTGGGAAACGATACGTTATAGGATTGTTACCCCCTTGGCACTGGACACGTCTGTCCACCCTCTGACATATGTTGCATTTTGTAACAGACACTTGCCAGATTTGAACTCGAGAGATTCAGTCAAGATTGAAACAAGCCTGTCTGTTCCATTTACCCCTTGTTACATCTGATGAAGACAAATTTAAACTTTCTAAGTACGAATCCTTTCAACCATTTAAAGCTCAAAACACCCGCACACTTTTATTTGTTTTTAGTTTTTTTATTAACGTTTGCAGTGAATGTAGAATCCTGGCTTTCGACTCAAGGGGCTTCGTGTCGTAAGTATTCACGTCTGGTTATTCCACCTTGAAATATTTGATGCTAGCTTACTTGCCTTTTGAATGACATTTGGCAATTAGCTTTACATGACATAACGTTAATTAACTTAATCTTCATAATATTTCATAAATTTTAGTAGCAAAGACTGATTGATTGATTTGTTTTATCATTATTATTTGAATAATGCATTTGCTGGAAATTTGATATCGCGTGCTTCTGTAAAAAAATACACCATATCTTCCATAATCGAAAGATAAATTTGAGTTCTGGTCACGCGATTGCATTGTGTAAGAAACGGTGTGGAACCGATCGGAAGGAGGTTGTTCCTGTAGCATTAAATAGAAATATAACAATGGTAAGGAGTGCCAAGTGACAAGTATTAGTGTGTACTGCAAGGTTCTGGAATCATCAAATTGATAAGAAATTTGGCTGATTGAGATGTCATATGAAAGGGCTAAAATGAACTTTCTAGGAATGTGATTTTCCTTTTGAAATTCACATACCGTCCGCCAAATAACTTTTTTGTACCCTCTCTTCAATTTTTGTTTAATCGCTCATGCGTGAAATATGCATCATATGAGTTGCATCAAATGAAAGAAAATGATCTCAGCTTTACAAATATACTTCATTTTTAATTATAATTGTGATTAGTCAATGATAAAACACCGATAAAACTCATTCCTGTGCGTTATTAATATCAATTTAATGAGTTAATGCATTCAGTTAAGTGTGTCACTATAGTGTCAAAGTTTATTTGCCTCTTTGAGTAAGATTACCAAATATTTGTTTGTGTGTATAGGCTACATGTATTTCAACATCGCCTTCAAAATCCTAGTTTTTTATTGTATAGATTTTTAAACCAAAAGTTAAGTCTCACCTTTTAGTGGCTTACCTCCATTATATCTGTTGATCTAGAATGCTATGAATTACACAAAATACATGAGCAGAAATAGCCAAAAATCAACAGAAAACTTTGAGTCAATATTTGTTGCATGCACTATGCCATTCATGGATAAAACTAATCTGTAATGCTATTTGTGAAACAATGAAAGGGTGATAGAAAGAATAATTGACGCCAATATGGGAAGGCAAGGCTGAGTTCTTTAGATTTCGAGAACATTATTTTACTGGTATAATGTTTTTGCATACCAAAAAGACGTGAAAAGATGGGAGTTGTTGCTACCTTGTTTGGCGTTCAACAATAAGGGATAGGGCAACGTCGATCTGGCGCTGATCAGTGGCTGCCGGGCTCACGATCAATTGGGCAAAAAGAATTTCCGTTTCGGTTTAATAAAATTTGGAGTGGACTATTATGCTATTATTATTATTATTATTATTATTATTATTATTATTATTATTATTGTTGTCATAACAATTCTCATTATTATTATCTTTATGTTTTTGTTGTTATTAATTTTATTATTACTTTATTATTATCTTTATTATTATCATTATTAGTCTAGTAGTATTAGTAGTAGTAGTAGTAGTTTCCATGTCACTATTATTTGCTGTTGATGCTGTTTTGTTGTATCTGCTTTCTGGTCAGATATTGTCGGATTTAAATCAAGACCCCGAAACTCAGATAGAATTTATGCTTATTAGAATGGGGGAGGGGGGGGGGGGGTGACTGGATCCCCACGTATAAAAAACTCTTGGAAATACCAGTGAGATACAGATGTCGTGCAGATAAAAAAGCCATCATCTGGTTTTGATATTATACAGCGGGGATTCCTTTTAGGGAATTGCAAGCTTATAGTTTGTTAACCGGGCATACTTGCTAGATCATTGATATGTTCTTCAAAAAATGTAAAGAAACATAAAATTGAAAGTGTACATAGCCAGCATAAAAGAGGAAACATATTGGCTAAGATAATGATCTCAATTTTTGTAATACTCTGAATTGGAAATTCGGACAAGGAAAAAAAAACAGAAATAAAAGTGAAAATGAAATCCCCAACCTGAAACATAATTATGATAGTCTTTTATTTACACCTTAATGTTGTTATATTTAGGACATGACCATTTATATTTCTTTGGATGACATCAAATTCAAGGCATATTTTGCTCCCGTTTTTAATGAAATGCTTGATACGCCCCTGAACCTGGTACGAACAAATGGGTGACGAGCTGATAAAAGAAGTCTGTAATTTGTTTTCAATCATTTCAGAGAGAAACAGTCAGCGGCGAGAAGACTCCACCCTATTTGAGAAATCATCATCAGATTATCACCAAATATTGACGGTAAAGAGTATAGTGAACAGTCAACCTGCTCGGAGAAGATGAAGTTGACAATTTGTTTCATCCTATCGGCGATCCTTTTCACGGTAGCCCTCGGGTGTGGCCCACGATTGTTTGGTCATAATATCCGTAAGTTGATAACAAAGAAGTTACCACGTACGCGTATTTTCTAATTCTAAGTTAACAGCCATTTCATGGGGATGTAATAAGTATTGCTAAATAATGTAGTTGTTTAATATGTCGTGTGCATCTGTTGATAATTTTTCAAATTTAAGCAGTCTTTAGGCACTGTCTTTTTTACCAACCATTGCAAACGGCGATACTATATTGTGTGAGTAAAAAAAGTTTACACTCAGAAAATTATTTATTGTCATTTATTTTAAAAGTCAGCTATGAATGAAAGGTTATTATACATGTTTTGAAAGAGTGTTATTTCACAAATCGTTTGGTATCATTTTTTTGTGTGGCATGTGTTCACGCTTAGATGAACATGAGTCATTGTTTGCGAGAGTGCACAAATCTACTTGCGCAAAAGTATTAAAATGTGAAAATGAATTGAATGTATCATTTGAGATGCATTGCATATGCTTTTTTCAGAAGCAAAGTCACACACACACACACACGCACACACATAAGGAACACACACATACACACGCATAACATGTTTAGATGAAGACAGACCGAGTCCTTTGGAAGAAACAATTCATTTTGATGTTAATGCACCAAACTTTCATTCTGGCAATATATGATTGAATTTAAATTTCGTTTTGATATGGGAAATTTGCTATTTAACAGAAATGTTCATCAACGTAATTATGACTTAGCTGCGTTTATTTTTCATTTATTTGAGTTTGCGAATGCGTGGAAGTGTGTCTGTGTGTGTGCGCGTACGCGTGTGTGTGTGACTCACTGAGTGTGACTATGTGTGTGTTTTGGTATGTGTGGCATGATTCATTTTGTTAGGCATGTTATTTGTTATTTGCAAAGACCGAATTAATACCCAAATCCCAATTGATACTTAGGCATCACTTTAAACCAAGTCGATTTTTGCACTCTTTTAATCAATGTCTATCACATTCATCCAGGCATAGAGCGATTTTCTATGTGTAAACTTTTTTTTTGGGGGGGGGGGATGGGGTTTAACTTAGATAAAAGCATCGATTTTAATAGCATTTATTCCCCATATCTACAATACCATAGATCAAGAAAAATGGCCTCAAAATCAAATATATTATGGCACATGTGGTTTTCATGAAAGCAAAAGAAAATGAAACCCTTCGCAGGAAAATTTACATGGTTCCATTCTAAAAAAAATGTTGCTACCATAATCAAAGATTATCTTTTAAATAATTTTCTGTATACGACAGGAAAATTAACGACACAGTCTCCAGGACACAGCATTATCAAATTATATTAAGAAAACTTTATTGGATATATTTTTAGCCAAACCAAGAGGATCCGGTTTCCCAGTATGGCACATTACCATCGGTTTTCAAGGCCCTCTCTGTAACATCCCGCGGAGAACTGGCTAGGTGGAAGCAAGAAGAGGAAGCGAGATGTAAGCCTTGGACAATGGAATATCAATCATTCCATGGTCTACTACAGAGAAAAGACCTATGAGTTCATTGATTCTAAATATCGACAAGTAGACGGAGGAATAGGGAGAACCTGGCCTTTCAGCTGCGAAGGGGCGCAACCTTCCCTGACCGGAAGAAGCGAATGCACATCGAGTCAGGCGACAGAGATGGCGAAGTGGTATCATCGGAACAACAATTACAATGTAGCCTTTAACAATTGTCATATGTTCGCTGAGTGGCTAATCAATAAACTATTGAACAATTCTTGTTATGTAACATCGAGTGACATGTGAAAGGGAGTTCGTATTATGACTATGAGATTCGAGAGCCATTATCATGG